>PVLD010006246.1:7346-14846 GCA_004027595.1 Dinomys branickii
CACACACACACACACGCACACGCACACGCACACACGCACGCACGCACGCACACACGCACACACACACACACGCACACACACGCACACACACACACACACGCACACACGCACACACACACGCACGCACACACACACACGCACACACACACACACACACAGTTTGCATGTAATTCCAATTTTGTCTTAATGAAAGTATATTTATCAAAGTATATAAATTTAAATATTCTACTTAATAGTTTGCTTGACTTATAGATATTTAGGCATATAGCCCCTGGATCTGAGTCTTGTGCATTGTCCAGGCAGGCTTAACTGTGCAGAGGTCATGTTCTTTGTCAAAGGTAACCACGAAGTTATTGCATCTGAGTATTCATTGTGTTTTAAATTGCTTATCTGTGAGTGTGATTCACCTGAATTGACTACTGGACTGTAAGCTGTATTTTACCAGAGACCATACCTCTGTGGCGTCAGTTCTCCAAATCCTCGCTGTGAGAGTAGGTACTGCCTGGATATTTGTACACACACAATGGACTAGTGCCTGTTTTCTTTTTGGTGAGGTGCTGGCCAACTTGGATTCCTGCTGACACTACTGTGAGCTCCAGCCCTCAGGTCCTACATCATAACTAGTGTACACTCATTTGTTTAGGTGTCCTTCCCATATAAGATTCCAAGGCCAAAGTGACTGGCTTGAGAAGGAATTTTCATCTCAGTAGTGTCAGAACTGCTTCTTCTCATCCCTTAGCTCCTATTCGGAGCCCAAGTCACCAACCTAGAATCTCCCTCTTCACAGCAGAACTTATTTTAGTTCAATTTACCATGGTGCTTTCCCCAATTTTGACTCTAATGGAAGGATCATGGTAAACATTATTAATGTTTACCTGTGTACAATTCTCCTCTATATCTGAGTACTTGGAAAATTCAACTCTCCCATCCCCTTGACATTAACTGCAGCCATGTAAACTACAAAGTCGGTGTGGCAAATGAAATGTGAACAAAAGTGACATACATTGCTTTAGGCCAAAGCCCCTACCTAACTGCTATTGCTCAACACTCTGGGTTTTCCTTTGCTGAAAAGATTGTAGAAGCTTGTGGCAGCATGGTCACAGATTAGGATAGTATAGTATCAGGAACTAAATGTTAACTCTTATAGACAACTTAGTTCTCAAAATCATGAATGACTTGTTATGCTTCACAGTAAAAAATAATACCAGTGATGTTTAAAATATACATTACTAGGGGATGGGCATATTTATATATTTGGAATAAGTTATCAGGTAATATGTGAGTTGGAGAAAGACCAAGTAGCTCTTAAAATGTAAGCAGAATATCTATGAGATTTCCAGATTTTTCATGCATGCATGTATAAATCCACAGAGTTTTACTGTTTTAATACCTAGAATGACACATGCCCAATATTGTTATAGTCAGTAAGTAGTTTACTAGACTGCCAATGGTATATAACTAAATATTACTGACCTTGTCACTCAAATAAAAGAAATATTTGTGCTACAATTTTGGAGGCTAGAATTCCAAAAAATAAAAAAGATTTTTTTCCCCAGAACTATATTTTCAGGATCTTGGTCTTAAAATCTTGACTTTAGAATTGCAATGTTTGAGATTGTGGAGTTTGAGACTGTTCTGTTTGGGGTTATGACCCCAACCCATCTACCTTATATTCCCCCAAGCATGCTATTTGCATTTAGTCTTTTGTACTCTTTACATTTTTAATCATCACAAATCATTTGTATTTGCTGCTTAATTTAATGTGGAAAATATTTGCTTTCTCACGAGTATCCTCTATATCTCAATTCAACTCATTTTCTCAAGGAAATTGCCCTAAATTTTCTGATTTTATAAAAGTTCCCATTTGGAATCATTATACTTTTTGTGTCATTTTCTAATTAATTTCTCTCTACAGTAGAGAACATGCTGTATGATGTCAAACACATTGGTACATTCTCCACTGTATTTTTAATAAGGAACTTCATTTTATACCTACTATGCAGAGGCTCTCAAATGCCTGATTCCATACATGAATATACACAAAGAACTACAGCTATTGGCAGAATTGCATCCATCTTCTTATCCTCCACGGTATATGTTTTCAAGTACTAACTATAGTATCTCAGAATATTATCTTTTTGAATCATGGTCTTTATAAGGGTAATCAACTTAAAATGAAGTCACTAGGGCAAACCCTAATCAAACATAGCTGATGTTCTCATAAAGGGAAAAGGGGACACAGAAACAAGCATAGAACACAGAGGATGTGAAGAGACATACAAGGTGGCCACATGAACACCAGCAGCAGAGTCCTTGAGCAGATCTTTCCCTCAGGGAGAACCAGTCAAGGTAGGATTTTAGACTTGAAAGATTTTGATAATTTGAGACGTCAACATTTGGGACTATGATGATTGTGATTGTGTGAGGTAACGTTAGAGACAAGAACAAATCCTATGAAGTGGAAGGAGCCAAATCATACGAATCCTTGTTCATCACTTTATTGTAATAAAGGACCTTAAACACGATTAGTTATCAAGATTTCTCTGGCTTCAGTAGGGACAGGGGCAATGTGGTTGGTAGCGGGCTTGCAGTCAGGCCCTGGTTTTGACCCAAGAAGGAGTTGCCATAACCAGGGCTAGCTTGACAATGATGGACATGGGTAAAGACTGACACTTAGGAAATGAAATTTATAGGACTTGATAACTGGATTGGAAGGAAAGATACTATAAATCAGTGATGGGGCCATTGTCTGAAGTAGGAAATACTATTTGGGAGAAAAGAGTCATTTCAGCTTTAAATTTGTTTGGTACGAGGTAACTTTGATAGTCTAAGAGAAGATGTAAATTATGCAGTTAAACATCCAGCCCCAGATTTCAGAAAGAAAATATCATAAGAAAAAAGAGACAGCCTACCACTGAAATTTCGGGAAGAACAAATTTTAATGATCTCATAAAGTAGACAGAGGCAGAGAAGTGGCCCAGGAGAGTAGGAGGAAAACACACTGATTGTTGTTTTAAGGAGACAAAGTGCTTCAAGTAAGAATGAATGGCAAAGAACATTCAAGCTGTGAAGACTCAATCAGGAATACGAACTTTGTAGGAGCAAAACAGCACTGTTCGTTTTGTCCTCTAATATGTCCATGTGTATGTTCTTAGGATGCAGTAGACACCAGATAGATAATTACTAAATGTTGTGATGGTTAGTTTTATGTGTGTGCTTGACAGAGTAGATTGGGTAAAGTTCACCCTTAACAATGTGGGCCAGGATCATCCAGACCATTAAAGACCTGGATAGAACAAAAATGTTGAGGAAGAGAAAATTCATTCTTTCTCTCCACCTCTCTTTCTTTCTCCTTCTCTCTCCTTCTCTCTCTCTCCCCCTCCCTATCTTTTTCCCTTTCCCTTTCTCTCTCTCTTTTCCTCTCTCTCTCCTTCCTTGAAAAAAATATCCATACCCTCCTGCCCTTGGACATTGGAGGCCCCAGTTCTCAGACATTCAGATCTGAGACTGACACCCCTTTAACCTTGAGCCTGAATTTACCTTCCTTGTTCCTGGCTCTAAGGAATTACACCACCAGTGTGATTTGTTCTTCAACTTGTAAATGACATATTACAGGACTTCTCCTCCATAGATGTGTGAGCCAGTTTTCCTAATAAATCTCTTACCTATACACAGTCTATTAGTTTGTTGCTCTGGAGAACTATGATGAATGAAAATCTAGAATAAGTCAAGATGAAGACTAAAAAGTGTCCTTCCTTTGGATTAAACTTAGTGGAAGGTGATCAGTTAATTCAGAAATTGCTCTTACCATGGAGCAGTGGATGAGGGGGTCAAACTGGAGTGGTTGAGAAAGGAGTGGGGTGTGAATAAATGGAGAAAGTGAAGTGAGATTACATAACTGTTCCAGAAAATTTGTCCGTGATATGGAAAAGAGAAGGGTGAAGTCAAAAGGACATTTTAGATTTCTTAGTTTTATCTTTTAAGAGGAGAAAATCTGAAAGCTTGAAAGATAAAGTCGTGATTGGAAGTTGAACATGCCCTGGAGAGATGGGAAATCACGAAAGGTATTCTTGGAAGAGCAGAGGGGTAGAGATCTAAGCACAGCATTATCGCTGCGAACTAAAATGTCTTCCCAAAGTCTCATGTATGTGGAAGGTGATTGGGTGAACGCACTGAGAATCCACAGCAGAATGTGCTCTTAGAAAGGGGGCGTGGTCAGAAGGGTTGGTCCCTGGGGGCCTGACCTTGAAGGGTGTGTCTCCCTCACTGGCTTTTCCTGTCACTCTTGTGATCACCTTCCCCCTGCCCGGCCATTCTCCCATGTGCTTCCTTCCTTTCCTAGCCAGCTGAATATGGCCTGAATCCTCTAAAACAGTGTGAGCCAAAATAAACCCCTCTGTTAAAATACGGGTATTGAGTATTTTGTCCCGGGGGCTGAGAAAGCGGCCAAATCACACAGACAGATACCAGCCTTAGGTAGCTAAAGGGAAATGGTTTCATGTGGAACGGGCAACAAAGCAGAATCGATGTTGACGTGGCAGATCGTGTGTTGGAAAACAGGAGAGCTCTCACTGCATGACCCAATAGAGTTCTATGAAAATAGTGCTGAGTTTGTTTGGTGAAATAAAAACAAGGTGAGGTAGTGCTGGGGGTGTGATGTCTGAGGAAAACACAATCCATTTAGTTACTATTAAAATAGAGAAAAGTGACCAAAGACAGATAATTAAAAGGAAGTCAGGGTACATTTGCAATTGGTTTTTATTAATTGGTTTTATTAATTGGTTTTTATTAATTCATTTGGTTTTCATTAATTTTACTAAGTCATATTTTGTAAGGATAAGAAAAAAAGTTGAAAAACGTTTCAATTCACAGCTACAGAAACAAGTGAGTTAGAAAATACCAGCTCTACTATTTATTCTGGCCACAAACAGAACTGATGTAATTCTTTACATTTTCCTAGACACTTATTATGTATTGCTCTCAGCAAAATGGTAACTCAGTTTGAGAGTGAATTTTGATATGTAAAACTTTATTTATATTTATACATTTATTTATACAAGCATGTTTATTGTTCTTGCAGGATTTGGTGCATTATGCTTTCATTTTACCCTGTTTATATGAATTTAAATTCATTCTTGCTAACAGCACAGATGAATTTGAAACAACAAAATGTTCTTTTATTTCTGTCCTATGACCAGTCCTTACATGTACATTTTCCAATAGGCTGGAGTTGATTGGATTTAGAAAACTGACTTCTTAAAGATTAAATTATTATTAAATCCATACCTAGACATTTAACAAAATTTATAGCTCGGTGGACATAAAATCATGGCATAAAGCAAACTGAGGAAAAGTAAAATAGTAGTTTGCGAGTGAGTTTAAAATGGATATACATCATTCATTTTTTTGATAATCAGTTAAATTATCATGTGACTTCTCACTTTCATATTAACAATATTTATTTCCATTAAAGAACCAAAGTAATATAATATTAACTTTGATCAGTTTTTATTTTTATTTGTGCACTGTATTCTTTGCAGAAAGCACATGCTTGAGGTACAACATGAAGAAATTAACTGCATTTAGAAAAGAGGAATTACATTTAAGCTTATTATTGTTAAAGGAGCTTTACCTCCCAAGGGATTTATTTTCCAATGGCAATTGAGTTAAAGGTGTACTTGTCATCTTTCCAATTGCAGGGAAGAGATGTCCAACATCGACACCTTAGAGGAGATTTATTTTTGGCTCACAGTTGCACAGGATTCAGTCTATGGACTGCAAGCCAGATATATCATGGTGGAAGGATGTGGTGAAGCAAAGCTGCTTAACCATGGTTGCTGGGAAACAGAGCGCATGGAAAGAGCATCAAGGTGAGCTACACCTCCAAGAGCTCACGCCCGGTGACCCATCCCCAGTTTGGCTGCACCTTCTGATAGCACTTTCAGCTGTGATCATCAGTGCGGTAATAGCACCTCATAATACAATCACCTCTCCACAATCTCTCAGCCCAGCCAATCTGACAAGATTCACTGGTACAAGTCTATCCACTGTCAACTTGACACTGAATCACATTTCCTTCAACCACATGTAATTTCTACGTAAGTACAATAAGCTAATAATTCTGCCTTATATGGTACAACTATCTTGCATGCAATACAAAACATATAATTATCTCCTCAGAATAGGAGACAAAGTTGTTCTTTGGATAATGTTTACTTTCTGCTGATGTCAGCTTTCAGTGAGAATTTATGTGGGACACAAATATCTTCATATCCTTTGGCTATATGGCAATGTCTAGCCACATACCTCTTCCCAAAATGTCTTTGTCACCAATTTTCCAATCATGTTCTTTCAAGTACCTGACCACCCAGCGAGACAATTAACTGCAGTCCATGAATCATGATGGAGTTGCACACGTGGCTACTTTTTTTTTGCAAGCAAAATGTACAACCAGGTTCATTGTCTAAAGTTCTTCCTGTTGTGAAGATTTCCTTTCACCAGCATCCTTTGGCTTCTCCTAGAAAGGAGCTACATTATGTGCAGAACCATTTATAGACCAGGCCTGACTCTGCTCTTCTTTGTAAATTGATGATAGAGTACACCCCATGAGGTCATAAGCACATGGCAGGGACTAGAAGGCAGTATAGCAGGATGAAGAACCATGGATGTCTGGGCCATTTTTGCATTTAACTTACTTGTTCTTTCAGGAACTTCTTGGGTCTGATCATATATATCACTTCCACTTGATGATGGGCTGTCTTTGCATGTCAAAGTTTATGACTTCATAGGTCAGGTAACACCAGTCCATGATGCATAGCTCAGGTTGCAAAGGTAACCTGGTACCCCACGAGCAAGCATTCAGTTTTCACTAAAGCCCAGTAGTAGGCCGAGAGCTATTAATCAAAAGCAGAGTAGTTATCTCAGGGTGATGGCAGATCTTTGCTTCAAAATCCTATGGCCCTACACAGTGACTCATTTATGGAGCCTGTCAGAGGCTCCAAGCAACCTCCCTATCTACCCTAGATGCCTCAAGTACCACTGGACCTGCTGGGCCATATGGTCCCAGTGGGGCTGGGGATATAGCTCAGTGGAATAAGCGCCTGCCTAGCAAGCGCAAGGTCCTGAGTTCGATCCCCAGTACCACCAAAAAAAAAAAAAAAAAGAAAAAACATATGGTCCCAGTGGAACGCTGCCTGGACCTACTGCACAATCTTCTTTTGTTCTGAGTTCCACTCAAAGCTAGCAGCTTCAGTCACTTAGTAAATGGGCTGGAGCAATAAAAAAAGATAATTAAAAATATTTGTTGACTAAATCAAGTTTAGGCCTTTACATTCTTCATTTATTTTCTAGATCATTACTACATTTTTATGATGGTCTAATTATGATTTCTGTGTGTAGTAATTTTAGGCAGTTGTAAACACAATAAAATGTAAAATTTAAGAGATCTCCTAGGTAATTTGATTCCATAAGTGTTTATAATTTAGATACAGTTGTTGAAGT
>PVLD010006246.1:17346-102650 GCA_004027595.1 Dinomys branickii
AAAAATATTGGTTCACTTTTCTATGGTTCTCTTTTTGAGGGGATCTTAGTTTTCAGTCTTGATGACTTTCTCAGCCCTATGGTGCCTCAAACAGATATATAAAGATATAAAAAATATATGTATATTTATATTTGAAATCTAGCTATTCTAGAGATTTTGGTAGAAGTGCTAACTCACTAAATTTAGTCAATTTGAGCTTGAAGAAGGCTTCCCTGAGTGATTCCATTTAGTTCTGAAAATTTGTCAGCATTTAAAAAACCAACTCAGTTAACCTAAAACACCAACTTCCCGATGTAAATAGAAAATGAAACTGAGATCATTTCCTGTATTGCCGAGTTAAATGCCAACTCAAATATATTATTCCTGAGAGATGTGGTTGTTAGCACTGTTATGAAACATGTGTACATTTTTTTCTATTTTAAAGGAAATCAAAAGTTCCTATAGTTTTTTTCAACCCAGTAAGTAACCGTACATATATGAAGAAAGAAAAATGGAAGTAAAAATGGGATCTTTGTGCAAATAGGGAAATGTCTAGAATGTAATCAAACAATTTATCTTTGATAACGTCTAGTAGGTATAAATGGCATAAAGTTTTTAGAACAAGATATTTACTACTTCCAGCACGTATTTAATCATATAAGCCCTCTTATCAATTCATACTGACACTAATCAGATAAAAATTATGCATATTATGGCTACTATGCTTTTATAATTTAACATTTCACATAATCTTTGTTAAATAAAAGAAGACATCATTTTTTTTCACTTTTCAATAGAAATCACCAGTTTTATTTTACTTGTCATTTTTTTTGTTGATTAATGGCAATTATTACCTCAAATTTACATGTGAAACTCATCATCCAAGGATGATTTAGGACCTTGACTAGTTTAAGTTGCATAACTTTGCCATTTACCAGTCATTTACATGGTAAATTAATACATCTAAATAGCATCATTTTTCTCTTGGAATAAATGGTCTACTGGTATATTAACAGTACATCTTTTTCTTCTTTTAAAATGATTTTTATTATGCTCATACTTCAGTTTGCTATTAGTTTAAAGTGTCTTAAAAGTGGGAAAACAATATTATTACAGAGTTTTGCAGTGATGATCCCTAAGGAACTAGCAGTGACTACTTGTGTCTGGCTTGATTAAGCATATAGGTTCTGGGTTAAAATACCTGAGTGTGAGTCCAGCTCCTGTGACTTACTAGAGGTCTGACCTGTGCGGCCTCTCCACACTTCAGTGATTTGACCTACGTTATGAAATAGAGACATTAACACTGTCCAATGCTACTTAAGAAGTTACTTCAAATAACCACTTTTTTATACTTAAAATGTTGCCTGGTACACAGTTACCACAAAATAAATGCTACATCCTATCATTTTTCTACCGATGAAATGAAATTACAGCTGACCAGCGTCTAGAAAGTGAATCAATTCTGCAGAGACTATATTAGAACTTTGGAGCTGGCTAAGAAAATAAATCACAACTACTTTTACGTGGTGACATTTTGACAAATTATTTGTATGCCCTAGTCCTTCTTGTGTTTTCTTTGATTTCTCCTCTTTTGGACTGCTCTAATAAGCATTCCTTCCCGTCATCATCTACCCTCACTCCTCCATTGCCCTTTACTCACTTGCTAACAGTCTTAAAGTAATCATCTTACAATTAAGCCAAACAAAAATACATCCTTGGTATCATCTTAGATGCCTTTTTTCAACTGTTGTTTTAAACCACCAAATTTCCCAAAACTGTTACCCACCTGGCTGAATTTTGTCTCTGTCTCCCTCAAACACGCACACACACACACACACACACACACACACACACACACCCCAAAGCGGTTATGGTGAAAAGCTTTAAGTTAGAATGGCAGAAAATGTATGCAACAATAGGACAGATGAGAAGATGTTTCTAGAGCATCAAGTTTTCACGGTGGCATATAATGAAAGTGTTTTACTCTAGCAAAACAAATGCATATGTTGAGGAGTAGCGTGTGCTAGTTCTGTGCACTTTTATAGATAAATAAGAAATGTCCTATCATCAAATTTAAAATGCTGACCTCAGTTTTCTCTCAGGACTTTCAGAAGCACTTAAGATCTGCATGTCTGTCCTCCTAACTCTAACAGACACTGTGATTAAACCTTGGTTTCATGCAACGATGATTTTAGCTTGAGTTTTTGTCTTTAGGAACTAAGAAATGGTGATTTGCTAACTCAGCTATTTGCTCTCCGTTTGTTAGTCCTCATTGTTCTGTAAAGATTAATTAACTTCTATGCCTTTTGCCATTTAGCCATATATGTTGGCATTACTTGACATATAAAGATATTCTTTAGTCCTTTTCTGCAATTGCAGAGTGTTTCACTGTAATAATGCTTCATAGTTTATCAAATCACTTCTCTACTCATGAGCAATGAAATCACATGCCTTTTTGCTATTATAAATAACATCAGAGTAAATAGCACTGGGCATAAATCATTTAAGAAACTGACAATAAGTTTTTTGGGAACAGATTCCTTGAAAAGATACCAGAAGTTCAGAGGATTAATATGTATTGTACAAGATAAGAATTTGGCCCTCATATCTCCTCTTATATATTACACCTCTACACATTATGCCAATAATATTTATAAAATTATGGCAATGCCAATAGTATTGACTGCTTCATAAAGTAGCACAATAAGATTATGCCTCTGCTGCTGTGAGTTCTTTTACTTTTTTAAAAATTAAGAATCTTTTCTTCTTTTTTTAAGTTTTGTTGTTTTTATAAGGTCCAATTAGCTGAGTAATGCATTAGTTCTGTTTTCTTCCTGGATCCTCTGTTGTTATATTTAAGTCTACGTACAACTCCTGTTATGATTTTTCTATCACTATTTCCTGGAAAAATCCCTTTGATTTTCTGCAGTGTAGGATTCTCTGTTCTTAAATCCTAAAACTTGCTCTCTGTTGGTAAAATATATCCTCTAGATTCCTTAGAAAAGGGTTTGTGGAAAGTAAAAATTTGAGTTTATGTCTAAAAACTGTCTTTATGTTATCCTCATGATGTATAACATCAAACTGGTTATAGAATTCTAGATCATAAATCATCTCTCTTAGAATTTTGAAGTTTTGCTTCAATCCTTTTTTCTTTCCAGTATTATTTTTGACAAGTCTGATGCTATTATGGTTCCTCTGACCACCTGTCATCCTGGGCAGGAACAAGAAACAGAACTGGGACATGTATGATTGTGGCCTAACTGGACTTCTCTCCCTCAGCTTCAATGATGAAATTGGGTCTCCGAATGCCAGCAAGGGCCTCTCCTAGCCCACCGCTGTCCCGGCCGGGAGGATGCACTGCTGGGCTCTTCTCCCTGGCTTTTCCTCACTCCATGTGGCTGCTGCCAGTGGAGTTGTGGGCACTATTTGATTACTTTATTACTCTGTACTGCTTGTTTATTGGTTTGTGGGGGAATTAAAAGATAACCTTAAATGAAGAGGTAGCATGCTTTCCAGTCTTCAAAATTGAACCAGTGCTTTGTGATCTGGCTTACATGAAATTCTGTTATTCCCAGCATTCTGAATTACAAAGAACTTTACCTTGAAGTTCTTTATCTTAAACACTGCCCATTCCCCAACCTTCAGTTGGGGAGTTCTTTTAATTCTGGAAAATAGACTTGTAGTCTGTACTTTGAATGTCTCATGTTTCTTTCTCCTCCTAGCTATGTTGATTGAGGTTTAATTTCATTTATTTATGTTTTTTGAGACATGGCTTCACTATGCAATTATGTAATTCATGTTCACCTTGAATTTACAGGACAGCGCAGACTGGCCTAAAACTCACAGTGATCTTCCTGCCTCAGCCTCCCAAGTGCTTTTTTTCTTTTTTTTCTCTTTTCTTTTTTTGGTACCAGGAATCAAACTCAGGACCTTGCACTTCTAGGCAGGTGCTGTGACCCTGAGCTATATCTCTGGCCCTTCTTTTCTTGTATGTCTGCAGGTATGCTCTTTATTCTATAGTTCAATTTTCTTGAATTTGTTTTCCATACTTTTTATTGAAAACTTTAGTTTGGAAATGCATGTTTCCCACATTGTTCTTTAAATTAATTTTTTGTATCCTGGATGCAACATCATCTCCTACTTTGAAGTAATTAGTGAATTTTCTTAAACATTTTCTTCTGTCTCCTGCTTTGCTTTTGTTTTGCATAAATGCCTTTGCTTATTGGGTTTTTTTGTTGTTGTTGTTTGATTCATGTTGCAGGCATTCTTCAAATACTTTGTTATTCTTAGTTAAGAGCAAGGCATCGAAAACCTGGCCAGAGGCCTTGTGTATGTGGGTTTGATGTATTGCCTGGTGAGCTTTCAGTAATACGATTTTGCAGAAATGAAATTTATTCAGAAACTCACAAATGTCAGCATTTGTAGTCTTTTATATCTGGAGCCAAACTGTTGCTTCGGGGTAGAATATCCCCATCTTTCGCTTGGTAGATGTTCTGTTCAGTCCATATCTGCCTGAACTCTGGCGGTTGAGTGTAAGCAAGAGGAGAAAGCTCTGAAAATCCCGTGAGTGGACTCTCATTCACCCACTCACTGTCCTCGTTCCTCGCGTGGCGGCTCATCCTGGATTCCCCCTGCGTCTGGTATTTCTGCTTGCAGAGACTTTCTGGTTCCACTTTTCTAGATAAGACCTCTCTGATTTCCTCTGAAGCTAGAAAGGGGCTTCCTCCTCGGGTAGTTTAACATGCACACAGTAGAGAAGTGCTATCTTGGTTGTACAACAAATGAAATACACGTTTTCATCCTTTCACCTCTCCTGGCTCCCACAGTGCTTGTTGCTTCGAGTTCCTGAGACCTTCTGGATTTTCCTCAGTACAGATGAGCTTATCTCTCTTTATATACCTGTTAGGGGATCTTTTGGGTGAGAGCAATCCCTATGCTGCTAAGGCCGATTCTATCTATTCGGTTCATTTTTAATCCCTTATTAACTTGTTTAACTCTTCAGTCCTCTGTTGACTTATGTCCTGTTCTGTTTCCATGTTTTTATGCATTTTGAGTGACAGCTTAATAAGAAATGGATCTTAATCTAATAATATTACTTTTAAATGAAAAAAAAGTTACAGCAGAAATGCACTGATGGCATGGATGGTTTTCTCTATAAAGTGATATCTGAACTGGGATCAGAAAAAGGAGTAGAAGTAAATCAGTTGAAAGTAAGGCAGTGGGGGCAGTGGAAGGCACTCCGGGTGAGGAAGCAGCAATTGCAATAGTCAATAATACAGGGAGGAGAATGGCAAATTTAAGAAGGTGACCAAAAGCTTCATCTTTGAGGGAGAGCTCACTTTATGATCAAGTTGAAGAACTAAACAGGGGTCAGGTCATGAAAGATCCTGGGCACTTGTTAAGAACTATGGTCTTAATTCTGAAGGCCTTTGGAAGACTTTAAGCATGGAAATGACATGATAATGCCACACATGGTAAGACTGAACTTACAAATATAATTCCACTTATACTATGGGGATTTAGCTAGAACAAGGAAAAAAATTGATACAGGAAAATAATACATTGCAGTTGTTCATGTGAAAGGAAAGATAATGAGAAGCAGTGCATTGACAATTTATTAGAAGAGAACTGGGTAAATTTAAAAGATTTAAAAAATAAAGTCAGACAATTGGAAATGATTGTTGGATTGACTATTGCATGTCATTCTGGGCTCAGCAGCACATAGATTATGGCATGTAGTGAAAGTGGGAGGTCAAAAGAGTTCCTAGGCCAAGGATCTAGCTCAGTGGCACAAGCGCCTGCCTGGCAAGCATAAGCTCCTGAGTTTGATTTCTGGTACAAAGAAAAAAACTGGTTCCTAGGTCTCAGATTTATATAACTGACAGATATTGTTGCCATTTTTTGAGACAGAAAATATGGAGGAAGGCCATGTTCTGAGGGAAAGATTACAAATTCATTTTAGATAATTACACTTTGCTTTATGAGATATCAAGTGGGCCACTGAGATATGATTTGTAACTCTGAAGGGACTGCTAAAGTGAAGGTCCAACTTTTCACGCTATGTGGATGGCAATAAAGGTGTGGTTTCAGCTGCCTCCAAAGAAAGATAGAGTGGGGAAAGGCAATGCCTGCATTCTTCAAGAAGGAAGGCTCACCAGGGCAAACTTGGAACTCAGTAAAAGGGTTAGCTCTGTAATGGGCTAACACTGTTCTGAAACAGCCGCTTCTACAGATACTGAAATAGCAGAAATGCAGATATATGTGACTGAATTAAATGACAACAAACAGGTAATAAAAATGCACTGTAAATCTCTTTAAATGTTTTGTTCCCACTTGGCTCACAAATCATTATCATTACCAATCTTCCTTTCTTATCCAAATCCTACTCACTATTTGTGATCATAAAATAGCATGATTTTACAAAATCTTGCAATGTATCATTTCTAAGAATTGGTTATTGCCTTCCTGGAGCTGTAACATTGTATTAGTAACTCTGTTGTAATAGTCTTTTATTCTCTTTATGTGAGTAACTTTTGTTTGGGCCTGATCTCTCCTTCTATATGACAGGTTTTTTATGGTCAAGAGCTACTTTCTGTACTTTGTATTCTGCACAGCATCTGTGCAGCACAGTAACTGACATGTCATAGGTGGCCAAAACATGCCTGTTTAATAAATGTGGGAGTGCATCACCCTGCTCAGACTCTGGTCTCTGTAACAAACCATTTGCAAAATCCCAGGTCTCAGGATAATACTCTCGTCATGTTATCTTAGGAGCAGTGATGTGCAAACTTCTGAGAAACCCGCACTCTTGGATCTTTGTAATCGTATTACATTTACTTTATCACATTTCCTACCTATGAGAAGGTAGGCTTCTGTACTTGTATTTCAAAAGAGATTTATCTTCAAATAAATGCAGTGTAAGCCAAAATTAGGTTTTTATATTTTGTAGATTATCAAGCAACACTAGAAGGGGAAGAGATATTTAGAGATATTATTCATGTTTCTAGTCTCCAGATACTCTAGGCTGATTTTCTTAAGAGACTGTTTTGAAGATATCCAGAGATGATAGTTTCATAGCTTACTGCAGGATAATATGAAACACTAACCATCTTTGTGATTAGTAAATTCTCTACGTTAAAACTAATATTTTTTATGTAACCACGGCCAAATCCATGATGAACATTCAAAGCTACTTGTCAGCACTTTCCTTATAGTGATGAATTATTTAAAGACAGTCAAAACTTGTCCCTGGTTAACTTACCTGGAGATTACATAGCTTCAAAATTTCTACTATGTGCACCTTTATTTCCATCTTATTATTTAATAAGTCCATGGTTGACCATTTACAATTTTAAAATTTCTTCCAGGAATACTTTATTACTGTGCATTAAATAATTATTCAACGTCAGTATTTTTGTAACTTACTTTTATGATTTCCAGCAATACTCCTTAACTAACACATTTGTGCATAAATTTTACAATGCAAAATTTCCTTGCTAAAATAGTTTTCTTTTTTTTTTTTTTTTTTTTTTTTACTTCTGTAATCCTAAACAAAAGTGTTAGGTAGGAGAGGGGTATAATGCTTATCTTGCAAAAATATTTTGAAGTAAAAAACCAGCAATTCATAATGGAGGTTAATTAAAACTATATTATTTTTCCCTTAGCTATCAACAACTAGTTTTGGCATAGATTATTGGGTTTATAATTAGATGTAATTTGACTTAATTAGTTGGCTATAGCTCTTAATTATGGTATACTTTTCCCCATTATGACCGCTATAACAGTAGTGTAAGTTAAACATTGCTGATCCCCCTTGCCAATGGGACCAGCTCTATCCCTTGGGTTATTTGTGTGATAATGAGAATGAGATTTCAGAAGCATGACAGACAGTCTAGGCACAAAATACTGTTTGGCACAGTTTCCTTCACTGCTCTTACAAAGTGGCAGCTAATTCTACCAAAAACACCAGTTTCACATACTTCTTGTTTTAGTGTGGTTTTCTGCTTAGAGGTGTAAAATGGAGACTTAGGCAAACATTAAAAAATGAGAGCCAAATTCTTATTAGAAGTTTCCTGAGATCTCAAATATTAACATAAAAGTTACATAAATTTGGTTTGCTGTATAAATTAAGTCACATATTCTTTGAATCCCTTTGGAAATTGCGAAGTACTAGTTCATCCTTACTCTACAAATCTTTGCTTGAAAGGGTTATTATGAAATAATATAGTACATCTTGAAGCTAAAAGACAGCAATTTTCTATAATGTTTCCTATGAATAAAGTTGAAGTGGTGCCAATTTTCAAATAAAAAATTTTTGAGGGACAGGATAAGAATGGTCCTTTGCAGCTCAATAGGCTCACACGTTAGATACGAGGGCAGGTACTCCATACACCAGAAAAAATATCTTTACGTTGAAAATAAAAGTATCTGCAAAGATTATATTATGCTAATTTGGTACTGCTTTTTAGACCAAATTACTCTTAGTCCATTTCATAATAGCCAATTACAGGTTGCTCAGGAGACATGGATCATGCAAATCAGCTCGTATTTCACTGAGCGACTTTCTTGTGCGTTTTGTGCTATTATCTTCATGACAGTACAGCGCACGAATCCAACTCATCTGTGCTGTAATTGCTATAAATCAAACATTTGTTTGCCTTTATTTATTACCTACTATGAGGAGTTTTAATAATATTTAGAGGGCACTGCAATAAAAGCAATCATTTATTGTGTCTGCTTACAGGGTCACTCAAGGTTTTCAACAAAAGCCAATGTCATTTCCTAATCCTTTAATATTCATAAGGTAGCATCACTAGCAAATGGCACATTTTGATTTATTAACATTTTCTGGCCAGGAACATAAAAGCATCTTTATAATTCTTTCTAGAAACAGCAGTTAGATTCTGTGAGACAAACAGCTATGTAGGGGTACTGGAGCTCTGTGCTCCAAACCTAGTCTTGTTTCTTATTGTTTGCTGCCCTTGATCATACTTCTTATCAGGTCTCACCTATAAATTATCACACGCTTGTCAGAATCTTCACGTAAGAATTTACAGTGCTACTTGAAAAGGTAGTTGTATTTTTTTCTCATCTTCAGTAATAATAGAAGTGGTGTGGTGTTTTAGGGCAAATTGTTTTGGACAAGCAGATACAAAAGCCTGGGTTCAAATTCTATGTTCATCAGGCTGGGGATTTAGCTCAGTGGAGTAAGCACCTGCCTGGAAAGTACAAGGTCATGAGTTTGATTCCCGATACTGCAAACAAACATAAAAACAAACTCTACGTTCATCAGTTACTATATTTATGACTTTTGACAAATGAATTAATCTCTAAAAGCACCTGTCTTCTTTTATGTGAAATGGAGTATAATAATATTTCATCTACTGAAAGCATTTCTGCAAGGATTTTATGAAAACCATTTGTAAGGGTATAAAGCAATCTAACTATTAGTTGACAACACAACCTCCTTGTGAGAAAAGTAGAGATAGTTTTCTCCCAGGATGCCCTTTGTAAAACTGTTTTACACAGAACTTTATTTTACACAATCTAAAAGTATCATAGAATCTCAGAATTTAGGCAATAACATCAATTGCAGACACATTGTTAAATTTTCTCGCATATATTCTCTAGACTTTTCCTGGGTGCTTCAGTGATGAGAAATTTATTGCTGTCTGACAGTACTGGAATATCTGATTATTTTCTCTAATTTAGTGCTAGAATGTGTTTTATTAACATCAGTACTAATGATAAATACCAACAATATTTGAATACAAGTGCTATATTAAAATATAACAGACACTCCATGTCTTGTCTTTCTCATTGGAAATATTTCTAATTCCTTCAACCATTCTTTATTAAATATGATCTTGATTTGCTTGTCTGTCTAGGTCAATGTATTGTAAATGAGAACTTAGTTTGATTAAATTTTATTCAAATATATTAAAGATATTGAATACATACTACATGACAGAGATGTGCTAGGTGTCAGAGGTAAAAAGCTGAATAAAGTACAGGTGTTTCAAGGAGCTCCTACTCCAGCTACACCAACCTTCACATTTATAACTAATTTTAAAAGTAATATAATGCTATCAGCTAAAATTTATTGAATACGTAGCCTATATCAAGCTCTTTACCAGATGGTAGAAATGCAGCACTAAGCTGAAATGTGTCCTTACCACGTTTTTATTTTGAGGAGAAGTAAAGGCAAGGCTTTGTTTCCAGCTTGGTACTTCTGAGAGGTGACAGACATTTTAAGAAGCAGCACCCAGTAGGAAGTTGGAGGTCCCTCAGGCTGTGTCCACAGGGAGGTTGTGGAACTCACTCTATTCCTCTTTTCTCTTTTGCATACCGTGGTCATGAGGCCAGTGTTTTGCTATGCCACATGCTCCCCACCATGATGGCATGCTTTGACACTGAACTAAAAGTAATAGGTCCATCTCTGTAGTCCTGGACTCCCCCTTCTAGAACTGTGAGCCCAAATTCGCATTATCAGTTGATTATCTCAAATATTTGTTATAGTAATGGGAAGATGACTAACATAGTGCCCTTGTAAAGAGGCCTCAGAGAGCTTCCTGGCCTCTTCTGCCATGTGCCGTGGAAAAAATGGTTGTGTAGGAAGTGGATCCTCACCAAATCTGCCGTGCCTCGATGCAGGACTTCTAGGCTTCAAAATGATTAGAAATAAATTTCTTTTGTCTTAAAGACACCCAGTTTTTATGTTTTGTTATAGAAGCCTGATTGGACTAAGGCAAAAGAAGAAGCAAGAGTGGAAAAGAAGAAAGAGGACTTTGTCCATGAATGCAAGGGCCATTTCTATCTTGTTCTTTCTCACATCCCCAGTTCTTGGCAAAGTACTCAGAACATAGCATACACTCAATCATATGCTTTAATAATGAAATAAATAGTAAAAAGAAACCCTGCAGCATGTGCTCTAAAAATGAGTGAGGCGAGGGAAGAGCTATCTTTAGCAGGTGTAGGTACGAGTCGGGCTTATATCTCTTTGATACCTAAGATCTGCAGTCATCTCTGTTTTGTCTTGCCTGAGGGCTTTTTCAGGTAAATAGTGTGAGGCCATCTTGCCTGGTTTTAAAATAGACCAGAGATGTTGAGAACTTTATACCTTTCTTTCAGAAGAGTCTTCAGCTGGAGAGGATTCCCCGCAGAGGGATGATTCAGTATTACACGTTTGACTATTTTACCTCAGTAGACTAAAATTCAGTCACCTTCACTGATAACTGGCTCAAAAAGACGGGCCTTACTGACTGGCTACTGTGTTTCATTCCTCCATTCTTCATTAGAGAATTGTCTTCTATCAAATAAACTGCTTATGTTTGTATTCCAATTTCTTCTTCTGGGAAGCACACTTAAAGACCAGGCCTCCTAAAATCCCTACTGAATAGTCTTCCGTGTTTTGAAATACCACATATAGGTGCTATATGAACAGTTTAATTAAAGAATTGAGAGACCCTATTTCATGGCATATGGGGGAGTCTTATTTAACCAAATCTGAAATCTGAATGGATCTCTGTTTCCAGCTGCATGAAAGGGTAGAAATGGGAAAGGGGACAAAATCCCACTTCTAGCATATGCCCTTGTATAGCGGTTACATTGCCAAGGGGAGAAATCAGTCTGCGCGCAGACTGCCAACGTGGTGTGGAAGTAAAACCAAGATGGGGGCAGATGGCGTCCTCAGGAAACAGCCGGAAAAAGGACCAGTAAGCCAAACAGAAGCAACACCTGCCTGCATTAAGGCATTATTAGGGTATAGAAGTGAATCGATGAGAGAGAGAGACACAGATGGAGAGAGACAGAAAGAAGAAAGAGAAGAGAGAAAGAGGAAGAGGGGGCGGAGAGAAGAGTAGGAGGAGGAAGAAAGGGAAAGAGAGAAAGAGCTAGAGGGGAGACATACAGCAAGAAAGAGGAAACGAGAGACTATGGAACCTATGCGGGCTCCCAGTGACAGGGGACTGAAATCATTTTAAGTACAGGAATATCTAATGTTCCTTTCATAATTATTTGCATCACTGTGATATAAACCTTGGCTGTTGCCACTTGCCTTCAGCAGAGTCCAGTTGTTCATACAGCTCGGTACACAGATGTTTAAAAAGTTAAATGTTGGGGCTGTAAATAGAGGTGGGTCGTAGTAAAGTCGGAATCGTTGTTCCCTTTTTCAATTTCTATGGGACCTTGGGCAAATTACTTAAGGAGCTGCAATTTTCTGAGTTAACATTTAATAATTGCTTTAAAAACTGTTAGCAATTATTATTTATTAAGTGCTAACTATGTGCCAGCCAATAGCCAAAGAGTTTTAAGGTTGTTTACTTATTTAATCCTCATGGTAACCCTGGAAAGCTATAAAACACTTTGTTTATAACCTTAATGTGCTTCAGGTGAGAAAATTGAGATGCACTGGTTAAATAATTTGTTTGATGTCACAGCTTGAAATTGAAGGAGCTAGGATTTAAAACAGGCATTGTAGTTCTACAACATGGGCTTTCCCCAGCCTGTGAGACGGCCCTGCAGAGCCTGGCTCCACATTTCAGAGAACCAAGCAAGATGATGCGTGGTGATCCATGGCACACAGAGAGGTGCTCAGCATGTATTCCATACATTTTTCTATTTCTTGATTTCACTTTCAGTCTATATTTATAAAATTTGTTCACAAAGTAATCAAGAAATATCTGTCAAACATCTTAAATATTAGATAGAATGCTTTTTGTTTTCTTGACCAAACAATAGAAAAATACTATAAAACAAGGACATGGTGTTAGACACATCTTAACTTTCTTTTAGACAGTTTTACTTTTTTCCTTTATACTATGGTTTTATGTAAGATAGAGGACAGTTGTAACCTGTTGACTTTTAATTTATTTAATTTTTAAAGACTAATGTATCTTACAATACTAACTTTTTCAGTTTTGCAAGTTTATTAATACTTTAGTTTGCATTTTATTTGTTATGGAGAGGTCTAACTTTTTTTTCTTTGGTATTGGGAACAGAAATCATGACTTTGTGCTTGCCACTGAGCTATATCTCTGGTAGCATTTTTATTTTTTTTATTCTGAAAAGGTAAAACCAAACCAACACAAAACAAAAGGATGCAGAATTACAAAACAAGATGGTAGAAAATTGACGATGGTTATTACATAGCATATTGTTATCTTCAAAGCAGTTGCTCACATTTCCAGGTACGGACATTCAAAATCGATCAGTGTAAGCACTAACGGCTCTTTTCAATGGACTGCTAGGAATTAGTCATACAATTACCGCAGCTGTCTTGTGTATGTATACATCTCATTTCCCCTTCCTTCTTGCCTCTTTTCCTCCAACCTGGTTGTTCTTTCCTTTTGAGCAGTTTCTTTCCCTTTCACTATATCTATTGTACCTTTTTAAAATAAAAGATTTTAAAAGGGTAAGAAAGTACCCGGTGGAGAAAAAATAATTAAGAATGAAGTGCAGTAATAGACCTTATTTCATCAGCTCTCTTCAGTAACAGCCGCAAGAGGAACTGTCTTCACTTCGTTTTTGTGAATAATGAAACTGAGTCTCAAAGTAAATATCTTGACTAAGACCATGAAACCAAGAAGCTTTAGTAAAAGTCAGGATGTCTAGCTCCAGTGTAGGTCCTAACTGCTGAGATCCTTTTCTTTCTAACATTTTGTTTTGTGGTCAGTTCATTATGCATGTGTAAAGAGACAGAGATAAATTATAATAAGCAGCCAAAGCTTTTCGTTATAGATAATGTGGTAAATTCATACAAAATTACTCAGGCAAATTTTCTAAATATAATATGCAGTATAATAGATGTCAAAGTTAAATATTTTTGGGTTGTTTTATTGATGCCATTCCTTTCATTTGTTAGAATAAATAATTGGAAAGTTTGTATTTATGATTTCCCATATAATTCCTACAGATAAAAGAACTGACTTGTACAATAGAAGAGAAACCAAAAACATTGAAATGACAAATCAAAGGCCTAGGCTATACATTAAATATACATTTGAATAACATTAATTTTTCCGCAAGACTGTCGCACTTCTGTTTAGCTGAAATCTGAAAGTATTTAAAATTCTTACCTAAGTATAGTTAAACCATGAATAAATCTCTGAAGCAAATAGACTTTCCATGTCTGCAGAATCACTTAATAGCTGACAAATAGGTTCTATTAAACTCTGTCTTAATTGGTACTTGAACTTTTTGCCTTGAGCTGGCTTCTATAATCCTTTCTGCATTACCAACTGAAATGGTTAACTTCCTTAAAACTTACTACAATATATTATGCATATGTTTCACATGTTGACACTTCAGCTTTCCGGACATTTCCTCCCATTGACTGAGACATTGATTGTGCTATTTGTCATAACAAATTCGCTCTGAAATCTCCATATACCAAGATGTTTAGTTTCCTCAGTCTTAAAGTCTTTTGAATTTCATAAAATTCAGTCCATGTATTCTACACCCTGATAATCATCCATCCAGTCAGATTTTGGTGCTTAGGTGTAAAATCGTTTTATTGTAGCAGACAAGAAGAGTTAGAGAATAGTGTTCTATCTGCTCTTGAAAATTAAACATTCCTTCTTTTGAGGTTGCAAGATGACTGGTATAGGGTAAAGAAAAAATACTAGAAACTTTTATTCCTTTGCCTTCTCAAGCATTTCCCTCAGGTAAATTGTTTATGTCTCTATACTAAGATGCTATAGAGCAGCCAGCCATCAACTACTTCCAGGATCATCCCACCCTCAGCTCCCTTTTTGAGGTACAGCTAGGGCAGTCAATCAATCCCAGTTGTCACTCACAGTCAGGCTGAATGACAGCCTCTGATGTCTTGGCTATGATGGCATCCATCGTGGCCACCCTTCTCTATTCTGACTTGTTTGCACACTGTGTGCTCAGCTGATTGGGAATTTCTGACAGTTCACAAAGCTCCTGACCCTCAACCTGGGGTTGGATATTATGAAATATCAGGCCAAGTGAGGAGCACATGCTAGATGTGTTTTAAGGCTATGTATCTCTGTATATACAACATTAAGCCTGGATGCCAGAGAAACTTTAGACTTCTAGGTTGTGATTTCATGAGTCATATACTTTTCAGAATTAGTCAATTAGCCAAACCACCTCATTCTGGAGGGAAAATAACTATGTAAATATATATATATAGTATATATATTATCTATAATTGTATAAATATATTATGTAATATGTGTGCTACCTATAAATCTGTTAATCTGTGGGGAAGAAAAATGTTTAGTTGACTGAATTCACTCATTTAAAAATAGTTAATTTAGTGAAATGGTATTCTTTTTTATTTTAATGTAACATAGGTAGATATTGATAAAATATAAAAGGTGCTATTATTACTTTTATGAAAAAATCCAAAACTTCACAACAAAATAATTAGAGAATGACAATCCTAATACACTGTACATCAGGATCTTAGAAAGAGTGGCCAAAATGTTACCTAGAGCAGAACCATAGACCAAAAAAGACTCTTACAAAGAAGAAACAAACAAAAGGAGAAAACTTTCTTTTTAATGAACAAAAAGAAACTAGCAAAATAAATGAAACAAATTAGCACATATCTTAAAATACTTTTGAAATAACAGATCATAGATAATTGAAGGAATTACTTAAACTTCTCCCTCCTTCCTCTTTGCATGTCTTCTGTAAAAACAGAAACCATGTGATATTTAAGCTTCAGTGTCTGACTTATTGTCTCCATTTGCCTAAGAATGCCTCAAGTCTATCTTTTTGGAAAAGTAGTACCCCACTGTGTATAGATACCACATTTTCCTTATCTGTCTGTTTTTGGACATATACCGTATTTCTAAGACCTAGCTGTTGTAAACTGTGCTGCTATAAACATGGATATGCATGTACTGGGATGTTCTAAGTCATTAAAACTCATCAGTGGAAAATGCACAAATTGCATACACACATATATATATGCATTATTATATGCTTTTATGGTGCATAGAATACTTATGATTTATGAGAGTTATTGAACTTTTTAAAAACTTTATTTTTCTGGTTATAATAATTCTAATATTCAAAATATTACATTTTAACTATGAGAATATAATCATTCCTTTTCCTCAATTTTAGAATCAATAAGAGAAACTAAACTTTGGTATACCTTGTTTTTTAAATGTTCAAAACAATAACACATCTCATTTTAATACTAAAATTCAATCAGTTGATTTTTGTAAAATAGACTCTAATGGTTTGTTTTTAGTTCATTTTCTAATTCATAAACTGTAATATAATAAAAACAAATAAATGGATTTCTAAGAAATTCTAGCTCATTAAGCAAAACCTATTTAAATGAGTTAAATAATCCAAGAGACCTGTTGTGAGTCTACTGTATGAAGTATATTTATTTTTTCTCAGTTCATTTTATATTCTGTACTCACTAACATTGGTAATACATGACTTTTCCATGCAACAATAATTTAGTGATACCTTATTCTTTGCTTGAAAAGCAAAAGAAATATTATCAGGCATTATTATAATAAGCTAAACCAGTTACCTTTTAAAATGATTTTAATGCAGGCAAAATACAAGAGTCATCATTTTAGCCTAGTGAAATTTATTAAAAGCATAATTCAAAGCAGTAAACTAGCCTTCCTATATGCTACATTGCTTCCTACTGAGTTTCAATTATTACTTTTAAAGTTTTAACCTTATGCTATATAATTTTAAAACATAAGATCCTAGCACATTTTATATAAGGAAACTAATAATATCTTATAAGTCATTTTGTTGTAACTGTTATACATATATATTCAAATTGAAGGCATTTGCTTCATGAATTACAGCTGCTAGTGGTATAAGTAACAGACACACCATGTAATTTTAAAAATTATTCTTATGTCCATAATTCAGAAGTGAAGACAAAGTTTCACTAATATGAATCTGTAACTGTTGATAAATCCTTAATCTCAAGCTCTTAATATGATATCTAAAGGATTACAATGTTAGCCAACACTAGTCATTATTGTAAGCAGAGAACTGGATATTGCTAATCAAATGCCTATTTTCCAAACCCCAAGAGGTAGATCCCGTCCTTGCATTCTGCACACAGACAGCCACCACAATAAAATGATTATTTTCTCTTGCCATGGGTTCTGTGCTAACATTAGGTGTGTTATTTTACCTTGTCAGGAAAAGTTCAATGAACCAGAAAAAAGATATTTACTTCAAATATGCATGAGTGCTAATTTCTGTAGTTTCAACAAATGTGAACAGATACCTTCAAACTGGTTAGATCATTATTCTTAGGAAAAAATGTTGTATGAAGAAATACAGAAATGTAGATGGTAAAATGTTAATATGATATGGAATGTGCCATTGCACTTCCAAGTACAGGAATGTGAATTAAGCACTTTAGGAATAACTTAATTATCACCTCAAAGTTTCCTCTTAATTATGTGCATTTAAAGTGCATCGTCTTGCTGATTTCCCAAAAATATCTTCTGAAATAAATACTAATATTCATATAGTTTAATGAGGAGGCTAAGAAATTCATCTATAAATTAGGTGAAGTTATATATCCATAATTCCAAAGTGAGTAGTTCAAAATTTATTTTGCCTTTTCTTCCTCTATACTGTGTATAATAAGCAAATTGGGACTTGTACTGTAGGTAGCTGCAAGAGAGACATACTCAGTAGTTAAGATCGCAGGTTGGTGGGCATGCTGCTGGGTTTTATACACTGTCTGCTACTGGTATAACCATTAAGCAACTGCTTTGCCCTGGCAGAATCTCTCATAAGAGTAAATGAGGTAGCATGTGTGAAGTGCCTTGACACTCCTAGTGTAGTGGTTGTCCTCAATAAACTGTTGATACACATGCATTTATTTCCTAATCATTAATCAGCATCTCACTATGTGCAGGAAATTTACAGGTCAGGAAAATGAATCTTAGTTTATGTTCTCAAAGATCAGAATTTAGTAGAGAGATGTACACATCAGTAAATAAATGTCAACAATGACTATAAATTGATTGCTGGAGGAGTTTAAATCATGAAATAGACGATACTTCTTGGATAAGGTGAGTGAAGAGTAACCTGGAAGAACAGATTGACTTTGAGAGACAGGGAAGGCAGGCTGGAAGTAGTTTTTGACTTGAGTAGTTGAACGAGTAAGAATATCTTAAAATCTCCTCAAAAACATTTAGAATCTCCCTCTTCTGTGGTGGATTCACTGTCTTTTTTCTGGATGAACACATAGAATATCTTCCTAGATGCCAACGACCAGTCGCAAAAGAAAGCTTTTTATAAACAAGAAAATTGAGGTCAAGATTTTATCTCTCACAAATAGCACTTTTTTATGAAGCAGTGTATGTATGATTTCACTTTTTAATTAACTGAAAGAAAAAAGTAGTCGCTACTGGCCTGGATAAGATTTTGTCAGAAGATGCCTAGTTGCACCAGAAAGGGAGAGTCTGGGCATTGTGCATCTTTGTGTTTTACCTCTGAAGCCACGTGTCCACCCCTCCTCCATGGGTCTCTTTGCACTTCAGCTTGTCTTTCTGTTCTGCAAATGAGAGGATAACAAATTGTCTGCCAGAGTGCGTTTTCCAGAGCGCATTGTCCTCCCTCAAACCAGCTGCTCCCTCCCCTCCTGTCTCTCACTCTGGCCAGATTAGAAACTGTGTCATCATCAACATCATCTCCTTGCTTGTCTCACAGAACAAGGTCTTGAGATTAAAACACCCAAGTGTCACAAAGATTGGTGACTTTGACTCCTGTTACTTTACCACTGGACTTACAATGACTGCAATTGATTCCCCTGTTTCCTGCCTACTTCTCTTCCAATTCATCCTAAATGTTTTGCTGAATAAAGGAAATTCTAAAGAATAACATTGTCTCTGCTGAAAAGTTTTCAGTCTGCCTATTTTATGCAGGATGGGTTTATATTGGTTCTGCCATTCAGCGCACTCTTGAACCAGATCCCAGCCTGCCTGCTGGCCTGCCTTCTCACGGGCCCTCCTCTTTTTGAGGCTTCAGTGTAAAAACAGAGCAAAATGATTACTCTCTTTGGAACTCATTCCCTCTCTAGTTCCCAGCTCTTTGACGTTCTTCCTGTTGGAATTCTCCACATTTGAGAACTAACCTCAAAAACACACCTCTGAATCTAAGAATTCCCCTTTCTCTGAACCTCTGTGTCCCTTTGTATGTATCCTGCTTGGGGGAGGACAGGGCAATTATCACACTCTAAATTGTGTTATAATAATGCATCTAATTCTCTTGATTAGGAACCACTTTTATTTTTAAAAACACATTAATGTTTTTCCTTTCCCTGTTCCTCTATAAGATCTAGCTTAGTGTCTTATATATCTCATGAATGAACAAACAAATAACTAAGTGTGGAAAGTGCAAGGAGGAGGAAGAGAAACCCAGAAACTTTTCAGTTTGCCAGACATATATTTCCAAGTAGCTTTACTTACGTAACACAGAACTGAGCTCTCCTCTGAAAATCACTCACAAAGGTAGCTGCACTGCATAATAGAAATGGTACAAGCAGGCAGACTTTTGTTAAAAGAAGGAAATCCAGAAATGAACTTTTTCAGGTTTGAGAACTGGACTTTGAGTGTCATTGAAATGTAATCCTGGGTGATTGACTTTACTTACCAAAATAAAATAGTATTTCCATGTTAGCTCTTTCTATATTTTTAATGTAAGACACTTTGGTGTTAGGCTGCAAAAAACACAGTTTTAACAAGATGTAAAAACAAGGATAACTATTTTTTTAAATGTTTATAGTTTATAACGAATGCTTGTTGGCTACTTGAGGAGAGGTGCATATAATTGTGTGTAGCAATTACTTATGGTTTACTGTGAGAATCAAAAAATTAAATTTGAGTCACACTTGAACTTGAATGTGCTGTATAAATTTGAAAGAAAAACCCAGGAGGCCACATAACATTCTTGTACTGACAAACACTGCTTGCAGGACCCTTGGCCACCCACACTAAGTGGATTCTGTGGTTACTGAGAGGGAAGGAATGGAAAGTTTGGAGTCAGACAGTTTCATTCCATTTTAGCTGTTCTGAGAGATGAAATAATCACGTGGAATTTAAATTGCAGCCAATGCTAATGCACTAAAACAGCTCTGTGTGGAAGTGCTTCCTTTCACGTCAAATCTTAGTGTTGATTATGCACATAGATGATCTGCAAAGATGGGATTTGACTGGTTTACATTGAACATGGTGCTGTGAGTTGGTATTACAGCCACTTATATCCCAGTAACAGGAGGCACTGGTTTCCTCTGATAAACAAGGCATGATGAAAAGACCACTAACACAAACAACCTTTGCTAGCAAGATTTCAGAGTCACTTGGTTGTTCATTATATAGTCTGCACTCAAGACTCAGTCTTCGAAAAGTAATGGGAGCTGTATTTTAAAGTAGCTGAGGAAAGAATCCCTGCCTTTTCCCAGGTGATTCAGCTAAATCACGACCAAACACCCTGCATGACCTGGCCTCTGCCTCCTGTCAAACCTCATTTTCATGTCTGTCTCCCTTTGTTTCCTCTGCTCAGCCTCAGGGGAAAGTCCTGGGTCCACTCAGAGCCCTTGTGCTGAGCTTCTTTCAGAGGCTCAGGCTGATGCTGTGGGTCTAGTCTGGCGACAGCCACATGCCCTATGAAGCCCCTCATGTGGCTAGTCAGAAACCAAACTATGTAAATATACACTAGAAAATTTAGTGTCTATCTATGTGAAAGTTAATAGTTTTTCCTGTTGCCTGTTTCTTAAAGTGATAATAACTTGGGTTAGATAAAATGGAATACTTGAATTAATCTTACGTGTTCCTTTTGACTTTCTGTAATTTGGATACAAGAAAATTAAAACTTACACAAGTAGTTTAGTAGCGAATTTTGCATTTCTAATAGACAATGTTCCTCTCTCTATTAACTCACATGTCACTTTAGAGAGTTACGCTTGTCGGGAGGTATTTATTTCTCTGTTTTATACTTTGTTGTGTCCACACCCCAGATACATGGCAAGCATGAAATAAGTATTGGTGGATTAAGTGAGTGGATGCATTATGTGTATAGTGATTGCAGTTTGGACTCTGGAATCAAGCTGTCTGGATTGTAAACACAGTTCTGCTCTTTATTAACTCTTAGGGCTGCATTAAGGTACTAATTCCCTTGAAGCATAGCTGTGAAGGTTAGATGAAGTCATATCTAATATGCTTAGATCAGTGCCTTATACTTAGCAATAGCACAACACGTATGAGCTATGGCTAAGAGTTACCATTCCGCTCAGTAGAAAGGAATGGAAAGCACGTCAAGACTAATCATTTGGTTATCGAGACGGTAAAACAGCAGAGCCGCGACGCACCTTCTGAACTGTACCATTCTGAAATTCATTTTCTGTTACCCAAAAGTAAAGCAACGTTTAACATAAATAAAAACCTGAAGCAAAATTTAAGTTGCTTGAATAATACTAAAAGTCGGTATTTGTATCATATGCAGCATTCTGAATACTATCAGATTTTGGCCTCCAAATGCTATCTGCTAAGAAGGTAGCATGGAATTATCATGTTAGCTAACGTTTGCTAGTTTATTAGCAGCAAGAACTCTTCTTACATCACATGTGTGAACACATTTGTTTCCCAGACCAGCTCTGAAAATAGAAGTTACTCACCATCATTTCTATTTCCCTGATGAGGAAACTGAGGCAGAGAGCGGGCAAGATGACCTAGCTAAGGGGAAAGGAGGTCAAGCTCCTACTCAGCAGGAGTGGTCCCCAGGCCTGTGCCCATCTCCTTCTTCTGAGCTGCCTTTTCTCTCCTTTTGTGCCATAGGAACAGTAAAAAACACGGGTGAGTGTGCAGCCTTGTAGTTGCTATGGTTAACTCAAAGATAGGAGCTCACTTCTGGTATTTATCGGTAACAGCACATTTTCTAAGAAAAATTGTTTTCCTGACTAAGATAGTGGAACGGACCATCTCAAAGTAAATTTTCCTTCCAAGAGACATCTTTGTAATCCATATAAAGCCTGCTTAGGCCATCAAACCTCTGCTGTCTTGGGGACTGTTTTCCTTTAATTGGACTGAAAGGAAGAATAAATGACCCTTTGTGTCATATCACATTAGGCCCAATGAAGCACAGTAAGTGACTATGTGCTTCCCTTTGCAGAAGTTCAGCACAATAGATCCTGTGCTGATGACACTTTCAATATTTAAATAAAACCAGACCAAGTTTGTGACTGAAAAAGCCATCATCTTTCATTAGAATGAGAAAATAAATTTTCAGTGCTAGGCTATTAACATGTTTGAATGGCTCAATTCATTTTCTAGCAGGTCACGGCCAATATCCACTACAGAGCAACCTTGTTGAAAATATCCTCTTAAAGAATCTACTCTGTCTCAATGACAAAGAGTTGTGTTCTTCCCCTGACAAGAAATAAAGGGTGAAGGGAGGGGTGATTCTAAACACGCTAAACGTTTCCATTGCGGTGAGTTGGTCTTGTAAACAGTCCGTCTGGTGTGAAGGGATGCAAGAAGCTAGGGCTAAAAAAGAACATGGATCCTTATCAGTGAGCGCTTGCTGGCATGCAGCAAAGCTGGCAAAGCTGGCAAAGCTGGCAAAGCTGGCAGCCAGAGGCAGTCTGAAAGAGAGGAAGACATCAAATTAGAGTTGGAAAGGCCACATTTCTCTTTAACTATGTCGGTCATTCTGCATGTTTGGGCATCTCACAAATCTTTTATAAGTATTTATAAGAGAAGATGGTTTGACTACATACAAGAAAATTACTTCTACCTGTACAAGATTGTTTTTTATGAGTAAATATAACATAGAACTGGGAGATACAAATTTTATCAGAATCTGGGAATCATAAGAAAGTGCTGTCTTCCACAGAACTTGGAATTGAGAAACGTAACTCTACCGGATTGCTAAAATAACAAAAGACACACACTATGACTTTCTTTCAAGAGGGCCTGGGAACAACCAAACTTTATGTTGTGTATAAATGGAATGTGCAGATGCTTAAATATCTTGAGATGCAAACATGTGTTGTTCTGATTTACTTTTAAAAAGGAAAATATAGAGAGAGATTGTATAGTCAGCCTGGAGCATAAACAAGAGAGACTGAGACAGATTTATGTTGCTTCCAGTTCTGAGTGTGTTTGTTCTCTGTGGAGATGTACAGACCAGCCCCTGAAGTTGTTGCTGTTAGGATTCCCAATCAAGTAGTGGTCACCTGCTTTGTTCTAAGACACTTGGCAGGCGCCCTTTTTCCCACAGAGGAGAAGCCCTGGGATGGCTGGCATCCTGCCCAATTTGCCTATGACTATATCCCATTCCTTGGAAATAGCATTTTGATGGGCTTTCTAGGAAAAATGGACTTCAAGGAATCTATGCACTAATCAGTCAGCTGAAGTATCACAGGCCACTTTATACTTGTAGTTCTCATTCTACAGTAATTATTTGATATTGTGTTTGAAATATAACCATCTCTGGTAGCTTCATTCATGTGAGATCATCCCTGGAAGTTTAAGGGTTCTAGTAAGGTGAGTTTTTAAATCACATATCCCAAAATATTCCAGACTTTTGTTTCATTGTTCCTCTCAAAATTGAAACAGCAATTGTTCTGGGCCTCATCCTTCACAAATAGTAAAAAAATCCTATCTTCCCCCTCTGAATATTTTTTTAAAATTCTGTGGTTTAAATGTGTATGTCCCCTCCAATGTGCACGTAGGAACTTAAGCTTTATGAGAACATACTAAGAGATGATACCCTAGGAGAGGTTAAATCATGAGAGTAGAACCCTCAGGAAGAGAATAAGTTACTTTGTAGAAGCATTTAAGGGACCTAGCTGGGCCTTTTTACCCTTTTAGTCTTTTCCACTATGTAATATCACAGTGGTCTTCCCTCATGGAACATACAGCCAAAAGGCACCATCTTGGGGTGAAGGAACAGCTTCACAAGACAGCAAACATACTGGTACCTTCACTTTAGGCTTTTCAGCCTCCAGAATGCTGAAAAAATGAATGTCTATTCTTCATAAATGACCTAATCGTAGGTATTTTACTGTAAGAGTGGGAAGAGACTAAGATGTTTGAAAGGTTTACAAGCCCTGAAGATTTACCCAGGTTGTCATTTATCGTCTCTGGCATCTTCCTGCCAATAACTTTTGTTGCTGGTTGATTTTTCCATTTCCTAGTCAGCATTACTAAGTTTCTTTTGAGGCTTTCCCAAACAAGGCTAGTACAGATTGAGAACAAACCCATTTACTTCATTAGGGATATGGGATTATAGAAAGGAACAGCAACCCCAAAATTCTTAAAATTGGGCCACAGTATTGTTAGGGGTTGAACTTTGTCTCTTCCAAATTCATGTGACAGCACTGAGAATGTCAGAATATAGAATAGTTAGAACTAGGTTTAATATAGGTATTAGTGAAGATGCAGTCATACTGGAATAGGGCAGCCTATGTGAATGATGTCTTTATAAATATGACAATATGAATGATGTCTTTATAAAACTAAGAAATTTAAATGCAGAGGCATATACACCTCCTCACCTGGGCCTCTGAAACCAATCTTCTTTCATACTCTATCAAAATATTCTTTCTCTCAAGCTAGTATGAGGTCTGTTTCGTACTGAATATTAAAAAGAGTCCTGGGATGCAGTTCTGATCATAATAAGAAAAGTTATCTCAAATACCATTACAGGGTAATATTTGGCTTTCTCTTTATGTAATCAAGGAGGCTCATGGAATAATTTTGCTATTGCTTCAGAAGAGTTGTGAATTCATAGCTTGTCTCTTCTCTCAACACTCAGGTTTCAGAGCTATTAGTTTAAGCTACTTATATCATCAATTAGCGTATATGCACTTGATAAGTTCATTGTGGACACAGGCAAGTTCTTAGGTAAACGTCACTTCCAGAGGTTCTGTTGGTTGGCATTTTCATGGACAGTGAATGGTGTCCACACACCACGCACATCTCCATATCCCCACAACACTCTCTGTTCTCATTTACACCAAGAGCTTTGTTCAGCAAGCTCTACCTGAGTCTTGGATGCTTAATCCACTCGCAAGACAGCCTGGATTGCCAAAGAGTTAGCAACAGCAGCAGTGTCTCTACCACAGTGCAAATTTGAGGTGGAGGTAGGATGTAAGCACCTCTAAAGGTTGGTGTTATGGGCTCGATTGTATTCTCCCATAAGATATGCTGGAGTCCTACCCCTGGTGCCTGTGGCTGTGATTTTATTCAGAAATTGGCTCTTTATAGATATGATCATTTTAAGACAAGATCATGCTGGACTAGGAAAAGCTTTAATGCAACCTGATTGGTTTCTTTATAAAAAGGGGAAAATTTTGGGCACAGGTCAACATGGAGGAGAACAGACATATGAAGAAAAAGACAGAGGCTGGAGTTCCACTCCCACAAACTAAGGATGCCCAAGGCTCCCGGGAGCTCGAGGAGTCAGGAAGACATCTTCTCTAGAAGCTGTAAAGGGAACACAGCCATGCAACACCTTGATTTCAGGCTTCTACCCTCCAAAACCATGTACGTTTAATGTCATCCAATCTGCGGTACTTCATCACAGCAGCCCTAGGAAGCTGAGCATTGTGGGTGTTAGCTTGGTTAGGCTATAGGATCAGTTACTGAAACTAGTCAAACAAGAGGTGTTGCTGTGAAGGTATTGGGTAACTTTAATTAAAAGGAAGTTACCTTCAAGGGTTTAATGAACCTCATCCAATCAGTTCAAAGTCTTAAGAGCAAACAGAAAAGTTTCCTAGAGAAAAAGAAATTACAGTTCAAAACCATAGTATCAACTCTTGGGTGAGTTTCCATTCCAGCTTTGCAGCTTGAGCTACAGATTTCAGACTTGACCCCAATTGGACCAGCCCATACACCTCCCTGGGACTTTCTTGACTTTCCTGCATTATACCATACTCTTTTTTGCCCTTAAATGGCCAGTTCTGAGGTGTATTTGGCACTATTTACCAGGCCTCAGCTGGATTGATATCTTGAGTGGTATGCTAGTCAATAGTTGTCTCCTTTCCCCTTATGGAAATGAATTCTAAGGTGGCCCCACAAACCCTGCCTCCTGCTCTTCTCTCCTTTATGTGATCTTCTCTTCTGGAGTGTGGACAAAACCTGAGACTTGCTTGTAGCCAGTAGAGGAGTTGGAGCTGTCACAACGTGCACATAATTTCATTCCATAAGATTATATAGCACCTACCTTATTAGAGGGAGGGTCTCTCTCTTGGTGGCCTGAGGAGGTGAATAGCCGTGATGAGCAGGCCCACCTGGCAAGGAGTTGAGGGCAATCTCTCAATGACAGCCAGCAAGAAACCAGGGCCCTCGGTTTGAGTCCATGAGCAATGGAACGCTATCAACAACCATAGCTTGGACATGGCTGCTGTCCCAGTCAACCCCTAGATAAGACTGGAGCCCCGCACAACTCTTTGACTGCAGCCTTTGACACTTGGTTGGGAGCACACTGGGGAGGGTTCTCTCTACACTATTGGAATAATTCTCCATATTGCATTATATGATCATAGCAGCCTCTACAACATCACGAAGCTTTCATTATAAGTTTTTCTGGGAGTGTTTACTTGGTATTTCCTATGGTGACACATTAAATAGGAAAAATGAAAGCAGATCTTGGGTCATCAGAGTCCTAGTTCAAAGATTTTCCTGTCCTATCTCAATGCATTTATCTGAAGATTAAAGAGTCTAAATGCTTCATACGAATTCCCAAGGGTAGAGAAAGGGCCTAGCTCTCCTTTAAGGAAGAGCGAGCGTGTATGTGTGAGTGCAGGTGGGTGCATGTTCATCTTTTGTGCTGTGTGAGACTTGATTTACACATCCATACTCTCATCCATCAGCACACACCCCTTTTTCCAATTCACAGCAACCTGGCCATACCCAGCATCAAAGGTAATCATTTCATAGGAGGAAATTGGGGGTTATTAAACTATTAGCACTCAAGAAAATTTGCCCTCTCAGCCTCCAGCTTCCTGACTGACATTGATTCAATCGGAAAACTGTGGCGCTGTGGCTGTTTCATCTCCATTTAAAATAATTAGGATTAGTGGGGGAATGTCTTATTGCGGTACCTATTGCTGGTTTCACAATTACCATAAACTTCTGGGAAGGAATAAAGGGGAAATTCATACTGGCCTCTGGCAGTCCAAGATACTAGCAATCAACCACATAAGCTTATAAAATACTCCTTACATTAAATTTTTCTGATTTATATTTCCATAAAATTATGACCTGATTCATTACCTTGGTATCAATCTATGACTTCAGTGTTGAATACGGACAAGCTCTGAAGTCAGAAAACCACTCTGAAGGATTCATAGCAGCCTGTGCCTAGCATCTTGCCCTGAATTGGAAAGAAAGCCTGAAAGCAAGGCTTGCTCCTCTTCCAAGAGCAAAGTCAATATACCGCATAGAGCAAACTCCAGTAGTCAATTTTAACAAAATCCCAAAAGGAAAATAAATGAATCTATCCTCTGCAACTGCCTTTAGCACCAGCAGCAGTGTAGGGTATTATAGGGGAAAGTCTTCTAGTAAAATCAAGTTATTCTCAAATTAGATAAAGATTAATAGTCAACTAATTGTTGCAAGAAAAATCTGAAAACAAAATATGGTCCAAAAAATATGCCTGACAAACACTAATGAAAACCAGCGCCAGCATACACAACACAATGCAGAGGATTCAGATCAATGTTAGACCACATTGAATTCACAGCAAGGAAAAGTTAAAAGCTACAAAGAAGAATACATTGTAATACAATTATAGAAGGCAAAATGCATAGCTTAAGTAATGTGCAAATTACCATCAGTATTTACTAGATAATACAGCTTCACTTATTGGTAAAACAAACTTCAGAACATGCACCAAAAAAATAGACAGAAATGTCACAAAATAGAAAAATTTTACTTATACTCTTTAGCCTAGGAAAACACAAATATAAAACATGCTTTGGGAATTTCTTCAGAGTAGGAGAAAGAATGTTTCAAGAATCATCACAAACTCCTGCTGTTTTCAGGCTGCAGGATATCCTTGTAAGTGCTGTGTGACGCAGGAGAAGTTGGAACATACTGATGAATAATTGTTAGCTCAAAGTGAAAGGAAAATATATCATAGCTAGAAATGAAACACTGGCCACGGAAGCCTATGATATTTTGTCTAGGACTCTAACGATAAGCTGAAAAATTATACCTCTAAAAAATTCTAATTACTAAACATTTCAAATTTTGTATCACACACGAACACAACCATTGTAGACAAGGGTGGAGGATATGGAATACTTAAACGCAGGAGAAGTGTGTAAGTTCACAAATGCTTTCTGCCAAGCACTATCAAAATAAAACTGAGCACAGACTCTGGGCTGGAAGTTTGACTTGTAGGAGAAGTGTGACAACAGCTTAAATGTTTTTCAGTGGGCTGTTGGAAAAGAATGATTATCTACTGAAACACATGGAATCCTTTGCTGCTACAAACCCATTAAATTGAAACAGGTAAATAAAATGATAAGTCAAGGTGCAAGATGGTATGTTTCTTACAAAATTTCATCCCAATTCTACTCTCTATATAGGTTAGCATATGTAGAGAAACATTTTAAAGATACATATAAAAATATTAAAATAGTAGCAACATCTTGATAGTTAAACATTTTAAAGATACATATAAAAGTATTAATAGTAGAAACATCTTGACAGTGGTTTCAGAAAGAGGTTTAAAATGGTCTTTAAGTTATATTATGCATAAAATAACATCATTTTAAAGCTTCTCTATACTATTAAGAACAGTTCACAAGATTTAAATACAGGACTATTCATTGCTGAAACACTTAGAAAATTGGAAACACAAATGCTTAGTAGAAAAAAGGCAAGCTTTGGTACAAAGATAGAATGATACACAGAAATGTAGTTGGAAGCAATATTGCAAGAGAGTATTTTCAGTGAAAGTTGATGTTAGTAGGAATCATCAGATTTTTAAAAGTCAGGCTGCAAAGTATGAGGTCCCAGTACAGAGTCATTCCTTGTCTGACATCAGCCATGGCTGTACGTGTCGGGGGTTTTGTTTACCCTACTCCCTGAAGTCTCAAGATCTCATTCATGTTTTGCATCCTTGAATTTAGGCAACTTTACCCACTGAACCTGTGTTCTTCTGCAAGTCCTAATCACTATCCTGCTGGTATACACAGGCAGTAGCCACGACATGGGGTTGGGGTGTGGGGATATGAGAGAATAGATTGACATATGAATATCATTTGTGTTTTGTGTCCAAGTAAGAAGATTTCAGGTAGTTTTTAACTTCTTTGTGCTTATTTTTATTTTATGAATTTTCTGAAATTAATACATGTTCCTAGAGTAATTTTGAAGTTATTGAAAAGGCAACTTTAGAGCAATATAGACAGAGGGATTTTAATGTTTAGCAGGTCTCCTTATAGACACCCAATCTAGTTGTTCATGGCTTTAGGTGGAAAATTATTATTTATGTGCTTTTGTGTATTTTTAAAATTTATGCAAACATAAAAAGAAATAAAAAAGAACAAAGTGCCTGGTGTGGTGGCACCCACCTGTAATCCTAGCACTCAAGAGGCTGAGGCAGAGGGATCCCTGTGAGTTCTGGGCCAATCTGGGCGGCATAGTAAGTGCAAGGCCATCCTGCACTAAATACCAAGACCCTGTCTCCAAAAATAGAACTTATATTCAGGTAAAGGCCAATAATAAAATTTCTGAGTATTCTCAGAGCTGAGAATCTTGCGAGTCATGGTCCCAGTGCTGGCCCCTCAAAGCGGAAGGTGAGCAAGGCTGCAGTCACCTGTGAAACACGGCGATGTAGGCCCCGTCCCAGATTGCTCCTGCCGATCTATCTTCTGGAAAGATCTCGGGGCATCTGTACAAACAGTAAAGTTCCACGAATACTTGTGAAAATGAAGAGTCACTGCTTAGAGGTTTTTTCATCCATACTGTTGAGGTTCTTTAGCTCCTTTTGTTAAACATCCTGATGGACACTGGATGCTGCTATAACTAGAAGTGACTGAAATCTGATGAGCATCTATTTCTTTTTCTTCTTTCTTTCAATAAACCCTTAGACATCAGCAGTACAGTCATCCCAGCCATCCCTCTGTATACATGTACATACTTTCCTTCCCTTCCTTCTTTCCTTTGCTCCTTTCCCTCATTCCAGTTGTTTCCTCTTTTGAGCAATTTCTTTCCCTTTCCCAACACCTATTGTCCATTTGGGATTTCACTTACTCTTTCATGAACATGTATTTCTGACATTAAGTCAGTCTAGGGTGCTTTGCATAGAATTTAATTTATGTGACATTTTAATTAAAAATGCATATTTTAGAAACCTGTAAATGAGAATGAAATGGACTATTTGGAGGATGGGGAGAAAGCAGACAGACAGGCGCCAAGAGGAACCAAATTTGGTTATAATTAACTCTCAGAGGTGCGGAAGGGAGTTGCTCAGGTGTAAAAGTCATGATGGGCCTTAAGAAGCAGACATGCTTTTCTTATCAAATTAATTTTGTTCAACACTACCTGTTTTCAGATGAATTTATAACTAACTTACACCTCTGTGTGGCTTTAGATTTTATAAAGAATTTTCAATAAATACCTAGTCTTATCTTTAACAGTACCCAGTAGGATAGGCATCTTAAAGAGAACACTATCATTCAGAGATGTTCACACTGGCTTAAAGATCTGAGAGTGAATCTGGCAGGACTTTCCATCAAAGCTCCCTCCACATCATTAGCCAAGGTTAAGCAAGGAAGAACAATCTGCAGGACAGTTCCTCTTCACAGTGTCTCTGTCTCTGTCCACCATCCGCTCTACTCTGCCATGTGTCATTCTCACCTACCTAAAACCAGATTGTACTGGGTATAGGCAGAAAGCAAAGAAACATGACAAGAGACCAAGAAGGAAATTGCAACCTCCTGAACACAGACAGCTTTCCTCACATTTTATATTTATTTAACTCAACATGTCATGCACTCATGTCACCATCCTACTAAGCATGACACATCCCAAGTTCAATGAGTGCTTATTCCGAGAATCACTTTTTCTCAGTCTCTAGCTCAAAAACCTTACTTTGTAACAGCCCAAGGACTTGCCCTATATATAACCTAACATGTTTATATGAAAAAAGTGAGTCAATTTTTACCCAAACCTTTTTCCCCTTTTCATTGTGATATCAACATTTATCCACAGAAAGGTGAAAGTTGCATTTTCTAAGCTAACAATGCCAGTGTTTCCAGTGGGAATCCCTCTCGACAGTGGCACTGTCTGCTCTAAGAGCTGCACTCCAGAGAGCAGAGAATGGCTTTCACCACCAGTGCTACTGCTGTTGGTAGGAAAGGAATGCTAACTATTGCCGCAAAGGTGAGTTTCACTGCTCTTCCTGCTTTGCTGCTGGACTTATATCAAAGGAAGATTTAGATTTTTTTTAAAATGCCTTTGATAAATGCTTTAATGAAAATAACAACTTCAGTTTTCATAAATGCTAACTGGAAAATGTTAAACTTTTGCTGAGCACTTTAATCACCTACAAGCCCCTGCTCACCTCTGTGTACATTTACTCTGTCTGGCTGCTGCTCCCAGAGATGAGCCATCTGGGCAGTAAAGCAGCACAGGAGGGCATGGTGTGTGCAGCTGAGTTTTCGGAGTTTGGACTGAGATTTTTGCCTATTATTGACTGAGTTTACTACCTAACTGTGATTTGACTCACTCCTTTGTACAATGGGAATAGCAAGGGGCTCCCACAGCACTGTCAAGAGATGAAATGGGGTCCCACGCTCCAAGATCCCTGGGGCATGGAAAAGTGCCTTGCATGTCCTTTGCATTGTAGGCGTTCTAACTACTGTTAAACTAGACATTTTATCAAAATGGAGTGTTGAAAGCAATTTCTTTCAGTAGGAGTAAGGTTTCCACTCATTCTGTGTGATAGTACAAGTTTTTACTCCTAAGGAAGGGATGGCATTAACATTAGCTACCCTAACCTTTTCTTTAACCAGCGAAAAACACTATCTTAGAAAGACTAAGAAATACACTGAGGATTCCCAACCTAATTTAGAGGAGAATTAGAACTACCAATGCATATCTCTTCATTTTTCATTCAATTCTAAATTGTAATGATTTTGAGTTTTTTGTTCAGGCCTCATTTAGTATGAGAGAAGAAAAGTTGGCATGACAGCTAATAATTGAATGTATAATATAATTCGTATTTCAATCTGAAATAAAAAGCTTTTAAACTTCCTTAGCTAACAAGAGCTATTCTTTACCAAAGTCAATGCCTATTATCTGGTGCTTATATCACTGGACACAGATTCTACTGCATCAGAAATAATTGGCTCCCTTTTAAACCTCACTCCAGGGAGTGAAGATCCATGTGAGGAAACACACTTCTAGGAAGGTGTGTAAAATAACCCTAGGAAGCTGACTTGGAAGTGGTAGTACCATTGCTATAACAATTTCATGCCCAAGGTTCCAGGAAAGGCCATAGCAGTGCAACCATGGGAAGATGAATCTTGGTAGTAGCTCATTATCGTGCCAGAAGAAGGAGACTTGAACTAAGATGACTTGCTGCTCAGGAGTCTTTGAAGACCTAGTGAGGCACTACATGGCATATTCAGCAGATGCCTTAGTTTGTGTGTAATGAGTTAATTATGTGAATCTAATAAAATCACTCCTGATTTATATGAGGACTGGAAGTCTTAAAAATCTGCCATCTATTGCTTTAAATAAGCTGGAAGGTGAAAAGTTATATCCAAACTAAATATAAATGTAAGAGGCTAGGTTTGTGACATTGCTGTGGTTTCCGGTCCCAGGTGCATGCATCCTGGGAAATCTGTCCATCTGGACCTCCCTTGGCCTGTGATGTTTGCACAGGAAAGAGTTCGTTTACATTTGAGAAAAAGAATACCATGGTTTATCATCCTCACCCTGCCAACCTCCCTCTAACCCCACATAATCCTAACAGAGATAGAGAAAATAACAAATCCCTGTTGAGAGTGATGTCAAGTCACCCATACAGCAGAATGACAAATTAGAATTTTGGATGTTCTTGCACAGGCAAAATGCGAATACTAAATATTCTTCATTTCATTTCTTTAACAGAAAGGATTTTGGTAGGAAAAAATATGAGACTACTTATGAGAAAGTCTATAGCTTTGCACTGTCCAATAGAAATTTCTGCAAAGATAGCAGGACTGTACATCTGAGCACTTTCCAACATGGTAGCCATTATGCAAATGTGAATATTGAACATGTGAAATGTGGAGAACATAACTGAGAAACTGAGTTTACACTTCATGTAATTTGAATTAATCTTTTAAATATGGCTAGTGGGTACCGTTTCAGACAGTACAGCCATAGATCCTAAAAGTCAGGAAACTTAAGTTATGAAAAATACAATCTCTTTGGAACTTGGAATCAAGTCACCTGGAAAAAAACCACTTGACTTTTTTTTTTAAATAGAGATCCCCAGGAATCAGGAAGGAGCTGACAAGAAAACTAGAAACTTTGGAGAAGCTTGAGAAACAGAGCATAACCCAGAAGAAGGAATGAAGCAGTCAGCAAAGGCACCGTGCCTCCTAGGGATCGGGACCCGGCTTTACCGACATGTATTATGACTAGAAAGGGTCAGCAGCTCCAGAGAAAAACAATGGACCAAGCTGGCAGTATTAGCCACAAGGCAAGTCCATGGCTGTTGGAAACTTCAAAGATACGTGAGGGAGTTTTACTCTGAAACTGACTTCTTCTGCATGGCAGGCTAGAGTTGGAGAAGAAATGCACTGCAACACCATATTTGAAAGAATTTAATTAGGAGCTATTTGGGGAAGAGTTTAATTGTTTAAGATTGAGCTACAGAAGAACTACAGAACTACAGAAGAACTACAGAACTACAGAAATATTGCAAGGTTTCTGGTGTCACCCTACCACAGTGAATGAGTGAAAGATGGCCACTAGAGAAAGTTGCAGAAAGGTGTGTGTGAAAAACATAAACCCCATACAGAAGTTTTGGTTTATGCTGAAAAGCTCATAGGGGCTCTACCCTCTGCAGTAAGAAGCCAGGCTGGTCATGTGTGAGTTTTGGAGAGAGCTGGGTCTACAAGCATGCACATTGTATCTGGCAGACTGCTGAGTCACTCGCCCTACTTTCTGCATCCAGAACAAAGCTCAGTGAGTGAGTTCCTGTTTGCTTTTCCTATCTGCCAGTGTGATCGGGGACGGTTGCCATAGTCTGGGATATATGGACAGAGGGGCTGTGGGACAGAAGAGGGAACCACACAAACCCATAGGCCATAAAGTTAAGCAGAGAAAGCCATGACTTGAGTACACAGAGGGACCCAGGAACTGGGAGAAGCTGTAGTACCTATAGGCCTAGGGTGAACACCAACAACACCCAGCAGGAAAGGTGGGGCAGGATTCAGCATTCACACACAAAAAAGTGGGTGTGGAAACAAAAAGGTCTTAGTAATGATTCACTATCCTTCCTCCAGTACTGCAGACCCTGGAAAGAAATGATAACATTTAATAAATAACTTTAACCCAAATCTTCTGTTATTATTTCTACTGGTTTTCTTGAAAACCACTTGGAAAAAAAAATACATTCTAATTTCCAAACTCTGTTTTGAGCAGTCCTTTGCAGGACCAACTCCATGAAAAATTACAAGGTGTCTCTGTTTTTACCCTGTGACTTTTCCCACCACGAACAACTTTTTTTTTTTGCTATTAACATCTTACCTTTTCTAACCATCAGCAGTGTCCTGAATCAAATTCTCCTGTTTTGTTGTATTGTTTATAAACTAAGTTATTAACCTGTGATGTCCTCCTAGGGGATTTGCAGTCCAATATGTACATACTGAAGACTAAAAGCAATGTCTTTGAACCCCAATGCCAATGATTTTCAAAGCATGATCTGAGAACTCTGGCGTTAGAGCTACCCGTGCTCTGGGTGCAGTTTATGTTGAAAATTTGAATTCCAGGGCCTCCATCACAGACATTCCAAATTAAAATAAATAAGTCTGGAAAAGAGAACAAAAAAACCTCTTAGGAGCCACCTGAATGAATAAGAGCAGAGACTCTGAAATCAGGCTGCTTTGGCAGAATTCTGGTTTTAGCCTTTGCCAAGGTTTAAGAAATCTTACATGATTAACAAAACGTCTTTTTACTTCCCAATTTTCTTTCCTGTGAAATGCGACAATCACATTCCTTACCACAGGGTATTGTGAGGGAAAACTCCATTGATATATGTGAGGTGCTTTAAAAAGGGCCTAGTGCATAATAAACACAATATTAACTCTCCCTCTGACTCCTTTTTGCAAACCACTAGCATGATTTTTTATACACTTACTTTTGAGAACTGCACTCTCAGGAGAAGAGTGAAAACTGACAGAAAATGGAGAACCCAGATTGTGTAGCGATACCTCCTATCTCGTGCCTCTGTGCCCCCGGCTGTAAAATAAGACGGTGATGTTTACTCAGAGATAAATGGGCAGAGGAAACAAGTGGGAAAGCCTTTACATTTCGTGTAAAGCTGTGCCGCGGTTTACACGAGACTATTAGATTACAGTTGCGCGTGGCATGGGACGCCAAAGGGCTAGCAAAGAGAACATCACATGAGAGAGCTGGAAGAAGAGAAAGGCAAACCCTTGTATGAGGGGGGGAGCAGCAGGATCCTTTCGGGGGTGCAATTTACAAACTGTGTGCCTGTAACACTTGATGACTTTCAGTGGAACCTTCGTGCACACCAGGCGATAAAGCCTTCCACTTTTTCAATCACAGACACCTGCCAATTGGGACGGGAGCATTTTCCTTGTCAGCATGCTGGAGCGAAGGCTTTGCTGATCATCACCCTGCCAACTAGAAAATGGATCTCACCATCAATTTATTCTGGAAGTGAGAAGTTCTTTGCCTCTGGGGGACATTATAAGATGGAGTCATTTTATACCTGACACCTTCAGAGTCAGTTGCTCCTTGTGGGACGACTCAAGATCCACATTCTGTGCCTTTGGCAAGGAAACATTTTCTACAAGCTACTGGCTAACACCTCACAGAGGAGTTTTATTTAAGGTCCTTGTGGGACCAGAAACCAAAACCAGTAAATTGACACTTTCTAGAGAACACAAAATATCTCAAGGCTGAAGCTGCCAGACTCCTTTGCTTTTCTTCCGATATTTAAAATCTCTGTTGCTTTTTAATGGATGATTGAATTCTGCAAATGCTATATGGTAAGTTTTGATGTTTTCTATCCTTCCAGTTTCTAAAACAGATGTGTAAACTAAGTCACCCTTCTCTTACAGAACACTCTGTACTCTGTTCCATTAGAGAAATCGTGTCTGCTCTCTTCCTTTGATTATTTTTCAGAGCCCTCTCTGTCTGTCATTTCAGCATTTTTCTCTGAAATACGACTGTGCTGTAGAGCTTACTTTAGAAGAGCAAAGGTCAGTCTAATTGCCTGGAATAATTATCTGCTTCCAGAAACCAGTTCACTTCTAGGTTTCCCTTGGGCATGTATCATCTGGCTGCTCTGCAAAGGGCACTGGGAAATTGAACTGAGAGGACTCATGGTGCACAGGAACCCAGAGAGCTCTGGTCAGCTCTGAAGCAGAATCACATTGAGCCTCTGACACTTTGGAGAGATCATTAGTTAGGTCTTATAACAAAATGTTCCTATCATAGGGAAGAATTTTCGAAAGTTTCTCAGAAAACTCATCTTCCGGAGGCCTGAGAACCTAGGAATGAAAAACCTACCAGATTCTGACTCAGAGTCAGATGAACACTCTAGAAGCCCAGACTGACTGACATGTGACTGAAAAGGTAGCAGAGCATGCACAGCCAGGCACTGGGAAGATTATTATTTTTCTGTATTTTAGACCACGTAAAAATTGACTCTTAAAAGAGTTTTTCCTCATAATATGCCATTAACTTTCACCATATAACAACATATGAGCATTGAAATAAGTCAAAACAATTGAATAAGTTTATTGAGAGACTTTCCTTTTCTCCAGCCCTGTCATGTTTTCGAAATAATTGTTCTCCCCCCTGGTCAGGGAAAGAAATACCAGCACTTAAAAGCAAAAAAAAAAAAAAAAAAAAAAAAAAAAAAAAAAAAAAAAAAAAAAAAAAAAAAAAAAAAGAAAAGAAAAGAAAAGAAAAAGAAAAGTAGTTCTTGGCTTTTGAGCTTCCAGTGGTTCAGTCTTGGAAGCATGAAGGTCATTTAAGAAATTTTCAGAGGTAAATGACAGCCACTATTTTTTGCATTATTACTTGACTGTCGTGCCCAAGCTTCTGTGTGAATTTCACCTCACCTAGCCTAAACTGACTTTCACCCTGTAGACATTCCAGAATCTAAGTAAACCTTTGAGTTCAATTTCTAATTTAAAAAAAATCCTGGGGCTGGGGCTATAGCTCAGTGGAATAAGCGCCTGCCTAGCAAGCACAGGGTCCTGAGTTCGATCCCCAGTACCGCCAAAAAAATAAAAATAAAAATAAAAATAAATAAAATAAAAAAATCCTGTACCTACAAAATTTTGCATATAGTTTTAGGTTATTGGACATTTTTATATTTATCCACAGATATTCAGAAAGAATGAAATTAAAACTAAAACACTGAGTTACAATAAAACCTGGACAAAATAGACTTTAGAATATGATCTGGCAGCTTAAATTTTCATCTTACTTCTGTTACTAATGATGTGAGTGAAGTGCCTTATTTTGACTTCATTTCTTTCATCTGTGAACTGTGGAGGACAAAAGCACCCAGAAGTCTTCTAAGGATTAGATGATAAAATGCACATAAAAACAATCAGTGTAGAACTAGCATATAGATAATGTTTGATTGTGGTTAACACTGTTTGATATCAGTCATTTAAAAAAAAATGTTGATGGAATTCAACCAAGTTTAGAATTATCTTAGATGCTGGCATCCTCCAGGGTTTCATCCTAGCTGAGGCCGTAGAGGTTACAGGAAGGGAACTTGAAGTCTGAGAGAAGGGCTTAACAATGGAGTAGACATGACTGAAGCAAGGTACAATTGTGGAGAAAGAGATAGGGTGGCCATTTAATCTGTGTCCTTTAAAGTGTTCCTGGCTACACGATAACTCAAGGGAAAGAAGAATAGTACAGTTATCCCAGTTCCACTGGGCCAGCAAACAACACTCAAGTCCCAATGTGGCCCAGTGAGCTCTCTGTGAAGGTTAATCAGCTCCTTCAACCTCTACATCCACCTTGCCCCTCAAGGCCAATGGAAGACAGAGCTGGAGCCTGCTGTTGGCAAAGATAATGGAAGATCAAGTTCAAAAGCAAAACTAACTGGACAGCTGAGGAGCACGACTGCTACAAAACAAAGGCAACAAAACCAACTGTAAATTCGCCATGCTCCAGTGTTCACACAGTTTGTGATAATTCTAACCAGCCCCACTAAACAGAACTAATGCACATTTTGAAAGATTTAGTATAGTTGGGATAGGAGGCAGAGGCGAACTTTTATAAGAGCAGAGTAGGTGTACTGGGTGTAAAAATGTGTTCATTTAAATAAATTGTTAATACATCAGGAAATACCAACAAAATATAACCAAATAAAGAGTACTTTACTGGAAAGTAGATTAGAAAATTCTCCCAAAATGTACTTTAAAAAGGGGAGGGGAAAATTTCAGACATTCAGGATCAATGATAGAAATATAAAAGTATTTTAAAAAGAAATTTCATTCAAAAAGAGGAAAACTATATATGGACACACACACACAAATATTTCAGCAAATAATACCCAGAAATGTTCCCAAATGTTCCCAAAGCTATTTTTGACCTTTAAAAATTACTTTTTTTTCCTCATCAAAAACATTGAAATCTATCAAAATGAAACTTTCTCCTCTGGCTTCTTTAATATTTTGTTCAGTCCCCATGCTCTTGTTTGTTTGTTTTACATCTTGAAGATCTGTGTGTTTCTTTTCATGTTTTAAGTGGATCTGAAGTGCAGAAGTGAGGTAATATTACCCTCAGCTTCTTGCACATTGTCTCATGGACCACAGAGATACAATCAGTAGATGATATTTGTGAACCGGTGTGATAAAGCAAGACTTTCAGTAGAAAAGCCAACAGACAAACAACTTACAGAAAGAGCAAATACTGTGGCTAAGAATATCTATGAGAAGATGATCCATCCCACTATTAATCAGATAAGGGGAAAATGATCAATGAAGAGATATTTTATAGCAATCAGAGTAGAAAAAAATTATTAGTGATGGCAGGGAATTTGCAACAATCTGGGTTGTTATTGAAAAAGGATAGGTAAGAAAATGGACCATGGACAATGCAGAAACCATTCATAAAGGAAGAGAAAGAAGAAAGGGAAGGAGAGGGAGGAGGTAAGGAAAGACAGAGGAAAAAGGAAGTAAGGAAGGGAAGGTAAGTATGGAAATGCTACTGCAGAGGGAGAGATTTCAAACACACTCAGTAGGAAAGAGACTAGTTGAATAGCAAAATACCTTATTTGTAATTTTAAAAATAGTCTCCCACGAAATAGTTACAGGGATACAGGTATACAAGGTATGATCAAAATATTCAGTTAATGTTTTAATTTTTAAAATGCGCTACACTAAAAGAGCCATTACTATCCCCCTTGAGACAGTACTTCCCTCACTCTGAGCACTCGTCCTGTTGTTCTTGCGACTCTCAGGCGCAGTTCTGGAAATCCTCTTTTGTAAGTGTCTTTAGTTTCCTCCTGTGGCTGCTGCAATGTCTGAATCAATGGAAAATATTTATCTTTCAGTGTCATTTTGATTTTGAGAGAGAGCCAGAAGTTACACAGTGTCATAAATGGTCAGATAAAGAGGGACACACTGCAATATTTTTATGTGGTGGCAATAGCTATAAATGTTTGATAAATGCAAGATGATCATAAATAAACTGTGCATTTATATTAAACCTTTAAAATAAAAGATGTATTGGCATCTCAAATCACTCCCTTCACCCTTGGTAAACTCTTATCCCATCATTCTTTGCAATGTGTCTTGACTGTAATAAGATTTTAACATTTTATACATTTACAAAGTATTTGATCACCACTTATATTAAAGACCAACACCACCAACAAAGTGATACTCACAGGGGAAGGGAGCAGAGTCAAGTCCTGGGAAGAAGGAGAGAAATAGCAACAGGTGAATGCGAAGCTTTGACTTTATGACGACAGCATGTACGGAGCTGAGGTGTATGTTGACTGCACTAAGATCATCTTAGACATAAAAACAAACACATAGATCAAACACTTAGATCTAAGGTATAAAACAGCTTAGCAGCATGAACATAGAAAATATTAGAGAGAAAGTAGAGTTAAAGATGTGGATTTGTGTAGATTTAAATACCTTTGTATGGAAATATAAGAGTAACTTTTCCAAATAAAACCTCTCATTCTACAATCCAGGACTCTGGTTTAGAAATATTTCTTTGAATATATTTTACTCCTTTTTCCTTATTTTCAAAGTATTATATGTCTGTTATGCTTTTCAAATTGTAAGTCAAAATAATAAGACTATTCAACTGTAAGAGGCTCTAAGTGTGAAAATTGAAAAGTCACCTAGTATTTGGTGAGGACAGTGTGGTGAGGAGGTGCGGCAGGCCCACCTGAGGATTGCTGCCAGCAGCATAAAAGGCAGAACTGGAGAAGTTAGGCTGTTGGGAGCGCAGAAAGGCTTTGGGAGCTAGTAGAAGATGTAAGGAGCTGTTGGTTGTCCTGGAGGAGCTTGTTAGGCTGGATTTTCTGATGAACTTGGAGTTTCAACCTCCAAGGAGCTCGGGGCCTTGTTGGCACTGAGAATAGCTTCGGTTCACTTTGGAAGAGCTCTGGTCCTGACTCTGAGCATCACTTCCTGGCTCCAGAGGGGAAGATGGTGCACTGCTCAGTCTCCTGCAGAAGCTTGTCGTGTTGGCTTCCCTGATAGAAACTTGGCTGTCTTCACCATTGGAGAAGCTCAGGACCTCACTGTTGCTGAAGATGGCTGTGGTACTTTTCAGGAAGCTCTGGTTTTTGCACGTCACTTCCTGGCTCCAGTGCAGATCCCTGAGCCTGCTAGCACAGGTCCTTCATCTTGCTGGCACACTTTCTAGCTTCCACCACTGACCTTTGGGTCTTCCCAGCTCAGACTCATGAAACAGGCCTGCATGAGATATTGTTATGGGCTCTAGGCCTCCACTTGCCCTTGTGGGAGGCATTGTTATGAGCTCTAGGTCTTCAGCTGGAGTCATGCAGGACATTTCCATGGGATTCTCAGCTGGATTCCTTAGTCTTAGTGTGTGGACAGATTTTCTGCACTCTCTTGTATATAATTCTTTTGTGACTATTATAAATAATCTTGTAAAATATAGGTCCTGTATTACATTGTTACCCTTGCAAAATAAGCCCTAAACCACAACACATGCTGTCCTCACCACACTGATTTCCACAATGAAAACCTCTGTCCTCTTCTAAGCCACAGCCAATCATCTGGTCACCTGGATTCTATTCTCTACCTAAGAACAGTGTAAGCCAGCCAATACTGGTGTTGAGATAGACCTTTCTACACACTCACTCTATTTTATTAATCTTTCCCTCCATAGATTACAAATGTTCAATCTATGAATTTACATGCTTTTGCATTTTCTTCTCTCTATATCTGAAAAAAGAGTTGACAAAAGCAGCTATTTTTCGACACTTTTTTTTTTCAAATAATGCACCCTCTTTATTTCTTACAGTACCCAGGCCACATGTCTGAATTGCTAAATGTTAAACTCTTTCGTGGTGCCCTAAATAGATCTTCTCCACTTAAAATGAGATCCATGTTGCAATGTCAGGGCCTTCAATATGTCAATCACGGTTCCAATCCCTCCGAGGATCACAAGTACAGAATTACTTACAGGATGATGAAAACGGGACACTGTTACATAACTGCTGAGTCATGCTGACCAGCTTATGAGCGACATTAAAATTTCATGGGTGCCATGATTCACTACTTAGATTTCTCTTCTGAAAGAAAATTCACCCAGGACAAACTTGAAATAGTTTGAGCACTGGAACTAAGCACATTATCATCATGACAAAATTTTCCATGAAATAATAAAAATTCCAACGCAGCGATTACTCAGAAAGCTGTACGCCAACTCCTGGCAAATGAGACCTCGGATGGAAACTAGCGGTCTTGCAGCACGGCTATAGATTCCACGTGCTTCCAAAGCTAAGGACCAGAGGAAAAAGCCTCAGAGTTAACGCATAGTTTATACTGCTGATGAGTGCTATTTCTTCACTAGATAAAAATATACAAGGGCTTGATACTGTAAATGAAAAGAAGGTATCCTTTACACTCAACAGAATATTAAAAATTCTTCTCTGAGGAAAAATAATAAAATACTCTTGTTATGTTATTATCAACAAACGCAGCATTTTGGGTCTCAGGCAATTTACCTAGTTTTAGCAAATATATGCCATTATTAGTGTATTACTTACTGCCTCATGATTTTTGCTTAATAATAAAATATATGATATTCTCACAAGCCACTGATGTTTACATGCAGTTTTATTACTTTCCTTTATATAAAGCTTAAACGTCTTTGCCAAATTTCTTCTCATTCCCTCCATCATTTTCATAATTAACAATCCAGCATTCTCAGACTGGGCTGCATTTGTTTTGTACTTAAAGGATCAGATGCTTAATTTTAACTGAATGAAGAAGTAAACAATAGATCACTAAGGAAATGCTCAGTGCCCTGTTTCATCTTCTCAGCATGGGTGTTTACGTTGTGTCCAAAACATCTCTTATGAATCTGTGATCAAGCAAAAAAAAGAAGGAGGGAGGAAGGGAGGCAGAGAGAGAGAGAAAGAGAGAGAGAAAAGAACCACACTCATATAAACAGTTACTCACTCTTCCCAGGTATTTAAAAATTAATAATGAATATTTTATTACTATGAATAGTCTTCAAACGTACAGAACTTTTCCTTTATTTTATGACTTTGTTTTATTGTAGATAGTCTTTTGTTTGGAAACCTCTGAACTCAGTCACACAATTCATAGGTACAATCAGAAATAAATCAGTGGTATTGTTCATTTCTAGAGCTGATGCTGGAGATACTTAAATTTACACCAATACAACTTTTTATTGAGACATAATTAACAAACCACATTAATAACTCTTTAAAGGGGTTTGCTATTAGTATACTGACAAAGTTGTAGACCACTATCTAACTCCAGAATATTTTCAATACTCCTAAAAACAAAATATACCTTTAAGCATTCTCTCATTCCCTTTTCTTTTCAGCCCCTGGAAATCCCTAGTGCACTTTCTACACATGAGGATTCGCCTGCCCTGGATAGTTCATATAATGGAATCATAAAAATCTTGTCCTTCTGTGTCTGGTTTCTTCCACTTGTCATAATGTTTTTTCTTTTATTTTAAAGAGAAAAAAATTAACAAAATAACAGCAACAAAGACAAAAACAAAACAGCACAAACACAATAGAAATGATACAGAATTTCAAAATAAGATGATAGGAATTAACAGTGGAGGTTATATTACATATCCTTATCATCAGTGAAGTTGCTCAGATTACCAGATGTAAGGATGCAAGATTGATCAATTAAAGAGAATAAAAAATAATAAAGAAAATTAATAAGGATACAGAGTTTCACTCAGTAAGATGGTAGGAATCTAACAGTGACAGTTATATTGCATATTGTTGTCTTCAAATTAGTTGTTCATAGGGCTGGGGATATAGCTCAGTGGAATAAGCGCCTGCCTAGCAAGCGCAGGGTCCTGAGTTCGATCCCCAGTACTGCAAAAAAAAAAAAAAAAAAAAAAGAATCAAATTAGTTGTTCAGATTGCCAGATATAAGCATGCAAAGTTGGCCAATAAATAAATAAATAGATTAAAATATTTTTCTCCCTACTATAACAACCTGAAGAGTAAATAAAATCTGAAAGGTGCAGTAGATATTGTGAAAGGGAAAAGAAACTGCTCAAATATGAAGGCGTAACTGGGATGATGGAGGGGAGATTGTACTACTAATATCTGTTGGTTTATTGAAAGGGATAGTTAATGTGTAATTCTTTGATCAATCTTGCATGCCTATGTCTGGTTATATGTGCAACCATTCTGAAGATGACATTCTATAGTATAACAACCATTGTTAATATCCTGTCACCAAGTTTTGAAATTCTATATCATTTTTATTGCTCTCTATGTTGTTTTATTTGTGTATTGGCTTTTGTTATGTTGCTTTTTCCTTAAATGAAAAGCAAAATTTATATGTGTATATATAAGGATAGCTGGAGTAGGTGTATTGCTAATGTCTGTAGTTTATTGAGAGGAACAGTCAATGCTTAACATTTTCTGCACCAATTTTGGATGCTTGAACTTAGTAATTGATCTGAAAACAATGTGTAGTATAAGAACTACTGTTGATCTCCTACCATTTTATATGGTTAAGCTCTGTATCATTCCAATGTTTTTTGTAAAATGATTTATTGTTTTTTACTTGTTACTGTCTTTGATCAATCTTACATTCTTGTCTAATGGACTGAGCAACTTTGTTGAAGATAACAGTGTGTAATTTATAACTTTGTTGAAGATAACAGTGTGTAATTTAGCAACCATTGTAAAGTTCTATCATTTTGTCTTGAGGTCATGTTTCATTTTTGTTGTTTTTGTGTTATTTTGATTTTGTCTTCACTGTTGTTTTGTCAGTTTTTTTAAAATTTCATTTTTAAGACAAAAGAACCCAGAATAACACAGAAACAATACAGAAAATACCAAGTTATAGAAAAGATAGTAGGGATTGGTACTAGATGCTGAATAACATAATATTATCTTCATATTTGTTATAACAAAATCAATAAAGGATATACCAAATTACAAAAGAAACAGTAGGGACCATCACTGGATGCTGTATTACATAGTGCTCTCTTTGCACTTGTTAACACAAAGACAATTAAGGAAATACCAGATTACAGAGAAAATAGTAGGGGGTTACTACTGGATGTTGTATTACATAATGTTATCTTTGTCTTTATTACTCAGTTATATAAATGATGGCTTGTTCAATTAATCAATTTTCTCCACTTCACCACTGTTGTTCTACCACCCTGTCAGTGATCTTCCCACTGGTAATAACTGTACTTTTGGTTTATTTATTCCTTCATGCTCTTACTTTGGGCAGAGACTTGGCTGCTTCTAAATATGCTGTATATTATGTGGGTGTACACAAATTACTATGGCAGGAAGTGGAGAAGCACCCTTTGGCAATCCCTCACAGCTGTTGAGTGTCCAGTTGGGTAGGCGAGGTTACACAGCGAACCTCCACACTCTGTGAGTGTGTGTGCATCTATAGGCTCAGGCGAGTCTTCAGGGCCTTCCTGGGGGCCAGGCAAAGCTCCTGGCATGCCCTGGTGGTCAGGCAGAGCACCTGGCATACCCCAGGGGCCAAGCAGAGCACCTGGCACACCTCGGGGACTGGGTGCAGCACCTGGCATGCCCCAGGGGAGCTCCTGGCATACCCCGGGGGACTGGGTGAAGCACCTGGCACACCACAGGGGCCAAGTGGGGCTCTGGGGGTGGGGCAAAGAGCCTGGCACACCCCAGGGGCAGGGTGGAGCACCTGGCATGCCTCATGGGAGGGGTGGAGCTCCTGGCACACCCTAGGGGCTGGGCAGAGTTCCTGGCACACTCTGGGGACCAAGGCGAGCTCTGGGGGCGGGGTGGAGCACCTGGCACACCCCAGGGGCTGGTCAGAACTCGGGACATGCTCCAGGCTCTCCCCGGCTGATCCAAGTCCACAGGGTCACTCCCATGGACTCCCAGACTCTGTCCCAGTGCTGCTCTGTGGGAAGCTCAGTCTAGGTCCTCAGGGATCTCATGCAACCCAAAGGCAGGCCCTTCCCCCCTTAGGCCTCCGAGCTCCCCACCAAAGTGCCTGGTACCCCCTCTTAGGCCATTAGTGTCTTTGGAGACTAATACCTCCCAGCTAGAGAGGCAGGTCTACACCATAGTTCCATGTCTTTGTCTCATCCCATCACTCAGTCTTGTTGGGCATTGGGTGCACTTACGATGCTGGGCACAAGTGGCATGAGGTCTCCTCTACCTTTGCTCACTGTGGTAGACCACAGTGTGTACTAAGTTTAGTTATTAGTTGTCAGAAAGAATTGGAGGATTTTCTCAGGTCTGCTGTGTACAGTATGCTGTTGTCTCTCAGGCTCCAGGACTGCTGGTTTTCATGTCATTTGACACTATGGGTTTGTACATTTTTCATATAAGCAAGCAGTGTGGAGTCTCTCCTGGTGCTCATATTAGTAGTTTAGGGTGAGTTCTGAAGCCCATTGACTCAGCTCATTGTTGTCAGGATCTCATGGTGCCTGCTCCGGCCACCAGGACTCACGGTGCTCAAAGGGAGTTCAGGGCGGGAGCTGAATCCCGGTAACTCAGCTCATGCTTCCTGCTTGGTGTTGGAGTGAGAAGGGCGTGGGGCCGTGTAGCCCGCCTCCTTCTGCAGCTCTCTCTTTCTGTTGTGCTCCAGCTCCCTTTTGTTTTTTTGACTGGATCTCTGGGAATTACTGTGGTTCTGAGGTGGCTTCAATTGCTTTCTGCTACGCTTTGCTGGTATTTGCTCACACAGTGGAGAGGTCTGAGGCCATATCCTTGGGGTAGGCATAGAGCTGGGTGTGGTGGGCTGCTCATTGGTTGCCTTGACTCTGGCCTGCCTCAGGGCCCTGAATAGGGAGATTTCTGCCAAGCGGGGAATCTGTTTCATTGGCCTTTGTATCCTCCCATTCTCACACTGGATTCGACCATTCCTTCTGACCACCGCTGTTTCTTTTCCAGGCTGCACTTTCTCCTCTCCCGCTCTGGACCAGCACTCAGGACTTTGCTCACCTCTGGCCACGGCGAGGGCCAGTGTGATGATAACGGAGAACCAAGACACCAACACCTTCTTTCTGTAGTTCTGGGCTTCGTGAGGCTTCAGCCTAGTGCTGCTTTACAGCAAGCCTCGGTCCTCCATCCCGTTCCCGAACTGGCTGCTCTCGCTGATCCACAGCTGCCACTCCTCCTCTGGTTCATGTGCCAGAGAGCTCGGAGGGCTGGTGCTAGGGGCGGTGGCTAAGGGAGCGTGCCCCCGCAGTGGCGGGACCATGGTGCCTGGGGGCTCCGGCGCTCATTGCCCGAGTTTGGCTGCATGGAGCAGGGCTTCAGATCCCGGCAGCAGTGGTGAGTGTGGCGCTGACTCAAGTGCGAAGTCGGAGGTGCTGCAAAACCACTGGGTGGATGGATGAGCTCAGAGGCCCAGCGGAGGGCGAGGAGAGGGCAGCCACTGTGGGCGAGGTCCACAGGGTGGGTTGGGGCCGGGGCAGGTCCGAGTGCGGTGTGGCTCAAGTGGCTGGTAGAGGAGGCTGGGGCTGTGCTGTTGCCACATGCTCTGCCCCTCTACTCAGAAATTTCCTTACCTCTGGCTGATTCGGAATGTCTCCGTGAGCAGGGGCCTCTGCGGCTGATGCTGTGAGTGCCAGCATGAGGGAGCCGGCTTGGGGTTTGTGTGGAGCTCTGGCTCCTTCCTTTCTGCCTTCTCTTCCTCTGAGTGCGCCATGGCGGTCCTCCGAGCTTTATCCCCTGGAGAGGTCTTGTTTGCTCTTTCTGAGGGTTTCAATTCTCTTTTCAGCTCTTTCCAGGGTCTGGGGCACCAGGGCAGCCATTTCTCTCCTTCTTGTCTTTCTTCTATTGCTGTATTTCAGTGTCTCATTGGTGATCCATCGGAGTGATCTTTCTCTGCTGCTTACCCGGTCGCCATCTTACTGGAAGTCAGTTTTTTTATTTTTTAAAATTAAAAAACTTTAAACATTATCTGTTCCTTTCAATAAACCAATAGACATCAACAGTACAATTATTCCAGCTATCCTTATATACACTTATATAATTTTTCCCTTCCTTCTTTCGATCATAATGTTTTTAAGGCTTATCCTGAAGTAGCATTAATCAGTACTTTAGTTTTACTAATGGATTAATGAGTACTTCAGTTTTACTAAAGGCTGAATGATATTCCATTGTACAGATGTAGCACATTTTGTGTGTGCATCCCTCAATTAATGGACACTTGTGTTAGTTCTACTCTTTGGCTTATCAAATTGTTTTGGATGCTATGAACATTCATGTACCAGCTCTTGTGTGGGTATGGGTATACCTTTTTAATTCTCCTGAGCATTATTTAGGATAGAATCCTTGTGTATATGGTGACCATATACACTGACAAACTATTTTGCATAGAAATGGAATTTTATATTCCCATGAAAATATAGGTGAGAACCAATTTCTACACATCTTCATAACATTTGTCCAGTGTCTCAATAGTAGCCATAATAGTGCATGAAAAGTGGTAATGAAGATGAATTTTAGATACATTCACAGTGAACAAATCCTTTACCACAGAATTTCTTTAAGCAAGGGCATCCCGTTCATTTAAATCATGCTACCCTCTTTCACATAGGAGCCCTTACTCATAATTATGCTAATCTCTTACAAAACCAATTTTGACAGACTGGTTTCTTACCTACAAGGAAGTGATCCTTAAATTCACTAATTAATTGAAATGGTATAACTAAGAAAAGTCTTCAAGCACAAGGGCAAAGTTATAATTACTTGCTGGAAGATTTTCAGTGTTGTAGTAGTAAATATTCACCTGCCATCATTGGGAATGAGAAGGTCTTTTTGATAGGATTGTAGGGAATATCACATTTTTACTTTCTAATATTTAAAGTCATACTTGGTGTTATACTTTCTATAGTATACTTTAGAGAGAAACTGGAAAAGTGATTTAGTCATTGTTGGTAACTCACAGAACGTACTTTGAAAAATCTAATAAAAATTTTTTAAAAGATACACAAAGTGTATCTCAAAAAGCCCTCTTCTAAAAATCCAATTAAACAGTCCTGGCTTCTCAGATGAGAGGCCTAGAGCTATTTACCACTGCACTAAATTCACACCATTTGAAATCTTGTCATTGTTTTATGTATTTTTTCTCCTTTTCCCACACTTCTTTGGCTAATAGGCTACATTTCATAAATATTCTTTTTCCAGATTATAACTTTTAAATTAGAATGAAACAATTGATTTAGAGTACCCCTAAATCTCATGGATGTGTACACAAATTTTTATATTTATATATGTACATGCATTTCCTGGAGAAGTGTTGTACAATTTCTTGCAAAATCAGAAATCAGAAAGGGATCTGTTTCTTTCAAGGCAGTACAATCTGTAGTAGGTAAAATGTAGTATCTCTCACTACCTGTTAAAATAGACCACGGGTAAACTCTAGATGAATAGGGTAGAAATGAAACTCCGTTGTCAATATTTTTGAACCATATACTTTCATGTTTTGAAGTCTATGGTTAGAAGTTTGGTAGAATTTTCCCCTCCAAATCACCTCAATTTTTGGCTGATTCAAGTTGAATGTGATGGCAAACTCTGTAGTATTTTGGCTAATACTAATAAAGAGCTGTAGGTCTTACGATGATTATGCTTCAAACATGCATCCACTTAATCTTCCTTATCATTTTATGACATAGTAAATTTAATCCTTGCAAAACAAGTTTCCAGGCCAACTACTGTAAAGGCTAGAAAAATTTAACTCTACACACATACTTATTACAAAGTAGACAAAATATTTTGAGACTGTTTCCCAACTGAATATGGCAGTCAGCAAATTAGAGGAAGAGTCTCTTTTTGAATGTAGCGTCCTAAAATCTTATGCAAGAGAGACTGAAGATAGATGAACTCAACCATGTCAACTGAAGCTTTGAGAATTGTCATGGGATTTATTGCAGTGGGGACTTAACAGCCTCATTAAATAATAATAATAATAATTAATAATAATGAAGAAGGAAGAGGAGAAGAAGTGATATTATCTATCTAGAGTAAAGGACAGATCTGAGTTTGAGGCAGATGGACAGTGAGTACAGGTGGTTAATATAGACAATGTGTATAGGGCATAGCTGGGGGCAGACCTGGTGTCTCAGGGAAGTTTTAAGAAATCTTTACATACCAATGTGTCATGATCATGTGGCATGAAGAGGCATGAAAATAATAAATGAGTGCAGGAGATAATGAAAAAAATTCGAACAAAGAGAAAAACTAAAAATAATTAACATTTGTAAAGTGCTTATTCTGCCAAGATCGGATGATGAAATCACTTTGCACTTATTAATTCATTGCTCCTTGTTCACTTTGAACAAGAAAGGATTATTCTGATGTTATGGATGAGAAAACAAAGGCACACAGAGCTTACAAAACCTTTAAGTACTACACAATACTACTTCAGACACCTAAGCATCAAAGAGGAGATATGTGTTTTCTGTTTCTTTGGAATAACATATGAATGCAGGAAGGGTGGTTGGTGAATTTGACTGTGTGCAGAAGTAGTTTTTATCTGATAAAGTCAATTTTCTTTCTAAATATGAGAGAGACTCATTAGCTAGGATGGGGATAAGGACAGGTATTAGAAACGCTAAGAGCAAATAAACAGGCTCATATGTAACAGTATTAGGTATAGAACGCACTATATGGCAATGTATGAGCAGCCCTGACGATTCACAGATGTGGGTACCAAGTAAAGGCATATTTTGATTTATAGTGATAAACATCCTGAGGGAAGGAAGCGCTTATTGTTATCTGGGGTCGAAGGAGGTGAAAGAAGTACATGGGGACATGGATGTGACTGACAGTAAAAATCAGTAGAGTAAAAAGACTGGATGTTCTGAGGTGGTCAGAGAGTGGTTAGAATGTAACGATTAAAGAATGAGAATGGGAGAGGTTAGAGATCAGAGAGGAAATTCTTTGAAACTGAAATTTTTTCCAAGGTGATGGAGTCAATGAGAGAAAGATGTGTACTTGGCCATACCAAGGAACGGAGATGCCAGGTTTTTGGGTGAGCCATGGCTATAAATAATAAATGGGTAAACCAGCAACTGCAGTGAGCCAGTTTTGTGTTTTTCTGTTGTTGAGAGGATTGATTGTCTGACCAATTTTGCATGTCTGTATTTGGGTTCATATATATATATATACACTTCGAAGATATCAATAGGTAAAGCAACAACCACTGTTGAGCCCATGTCACTTTGTCTGTAGATCAGTTTTGATTGTACTATTTTTTATGCTAATTTGTGTCTGTGTGTTAATATGTTTTTGTGCTTTTATTTTTCTAACAATAAAAAAAAATAATAAAGTAAATAGTGCCTTTTGGATACAGATAGGAGTTGGTGGATGGTAACTAAAAGGGCTTATAAAATACATTTCACTGGAAAAGGAATTGTTGAAGAAAAATGAAGAAGCAGTATAAGGGAAAAGAAGGATAGCTATTCTATATAATTAAAAATAATTCTAAGGGCCGGGGATATAGCTCAGCAGCACAGTGCCTGCCTGGCAAGTGCAAAGTCTTGAGTTTGATTCCCAGTACAAAAAAGAAATTCTATCTCCTGTGAATAGGAGTTTAAATTTAGTGACATGTATGCACTTATTTCAGTGAAAGCATGGATCTATAGAAACCAAATATTTGTGTGTTTTTACAAAGTTAGAATATATAAAGTTATCCAGCTGTGATAATAAAACGAAAGTGAAAATGCTTGTCTGGATATGTGGTTATCAGGTATAGTAACTTCTTAGGAATGACTATTCTTTCAAAAGATGAGGATTTGAGAGAATTTGATTGACCACTGTGCTTCCACACAGGAGCATATCTAATATAAAACTGGCAAAATAATGGGGAATGAAATGATGGCATTCAATTTTATGTAACTAATATTTATTCTGAGCATCTTTATTGTTACACTTATATTTACACTGGAAATAAATATAATGAACAGTTACATAGGTTGGGTAGTATTTAAATAGTAAATCATCTAATTAACTAGTCACTTGAAAGAAAAAAGGAAATTTTGGATCTGTTGTTTAATTGCCACATTTCAAGAACACAGTTTTTAGTTGGCTGCATCTAAAAAGAAATAATAACAAGAGATCATGAAAGCATTTCATAGTAATGAGCAGGCTCGGTTTCTGTTTATTGCATATACAAAGACTGCAGACAATAGTTTTGGAAAAATGAATAAAGGCTCTGAGAATAACTGGCAGAGATGTGAAACACTGATGTGAGGAAGATCAATTCTAAAACTATCTCCTGGGAAGGGGACAGAATTTTTAAAGCTATCATAAAAGGAATAGGGACCTCTAAATTACACAGTTTTAAACAGTCCCTTAAAATTTCAGGTCTAGCCATATACATTTAGAGGGGGTGAACTGAGGACTCATCTGCCATATTGCCCATCACTTGGTTCACCATGGGCGACCTATCCAATGTCTGAAGTTCTTTCTTTGCATTTCCCTTTGGGCTAAGCATCACCCCTTCCACATTCAAAAATGAACAGGAAAAAGAAAAAAAGAGGTCAAGTCCCTAATACTTTCAGGTATATAAATATTAGAACAGTTTTATAGTAGTGGGAATGGGAAAGGGTAAACGGAAGTGAATTTTGAAAAAGGAGAGGGTTCCTTGAGTAGAACAAGTCTATCTGGTTTGGACCTGTCTGGATTTCTTTTCTCCCAGAAGGTTGATTATGATCCACTGGGCAGGTCACCAAGGCTTGGGGAATTACTTCGTCTGTCATCCCACATATCTGGTGCAGAAGAGGATGTAATAATAAGGAAAGTGCTTTTGATATGACCATAACTGAAAAAATAGGCAAGATACTTCAGATACCGCAGTCAAAAGCCTTAGAGCGGCTGACGAAGGCTTTTCCTGAGCCCCTGTTCATGTCAAGCATCCCGTAGCTCTGTGAGGTCCAGAGCACCCTTGCTGGGCATTTCGGTGCTCAGCAAATTCTCCCTGGCTCTGGCCCTTCCTAGATATCTACACGGCTCATGGATTCATTTTAGAGGCATTTTTTTCCTTCACCAGAAGCCTATTCCCTTTATGGTTTTTAAAATGGGAGCCCTCCATCCCTTTCCAACAGCAGTGTAATGTACTTCTATTTTTATCGCCTGTCCGCAGCTCCCTCACCCTCCTGAATGTAATCTTCCCAAAAGCAGAGGCTTGGGGCTCTGATATACCTTAACAGCATAAGACAATGTTGGTACTCGATATTTGTTGAATAAATGAATAGTTGAAAATGGTGCTTTCATATTTGCTATGATTTTTAACATGTATGTATTGCTGAGCCTTCAAAGGAATTTGAAAAGTTAAAAAGTCAGATTTGTCAAAGTGATCAGAATGTGAAGACACATACTGCACTTTAATTTGGTGTTATGATTTCTAAAACATTTGTACAATAAGTAATTATAAACATAAGTAGAAAGCTGTAGAGTATTTCTTTACTTTCATATGACAGTAATATTTTATAAGCATCCAAATCACTGCCATATTGCATACTACATAAGAGAAAGAGAACCTAGCTGACTAGCGAGTGTTAAATGTATTTACCTGTATTTGAGCAGTTGCAACTACCGAGAGCCACAAGGATGAGAACACACAATTCTCTGTGAAATGCATTTTAACTTTAAATTCACGTAGTGATTTGTTATAGAAGGAAATCTTATACACCATTTATTTTACGTCCAGAAATGTTCCTTTACTTATTTCATTGTGTAGTATCCCAAGGATGTCTTGCTTTAGTTAAAGCTGGATGATAAATAAGTCACAAGGCAACTCATCAATATAATGCTAAGAATTACAGCATTAGCACTTAAAGGATAAACTCATTCACGGTAATGTGTTTTATAGTATATCGAGTAGAGGTTATTGTGTGAGCTCATGGATTTATCAGTCCACTAGATGAAGAAAAATTAATTCCAAGCCCCTGAATCATTTTGGGTATTGTTTTATTCCTACCTTACTTTCCATAGGGGAGCATGCTACCTGCCAAAAGTGTTGTACAGAAAATGTTTGATCTATTCTGATGTTAAAATAAAGAATTTTCTTGAGCAACAATAAGAATGTTAACATCATTCTCTTCACTATGAATTTTGGAAGTGATTTTCAAAACAACATGTTGTAACTTATGTTTATCATTTTAATGACTTATTTACAGTGAGTATAAAAAGAAAGGGAATTCAAGAAAAGAAAAGATAGATATTCAGGGTAATTCAGCATAAGAAAAGATAGAAAAAATTTCTTAAATAAAATAACACAAATATATCCTGGAAGGTAATATTTTATGTCCGTTAAAAAGTTTAATGTAAAAATCTTTGTCATTTACAACACATTAAAACTACTCTTATAAGATTATATATATGTGCATATATATAGTTTTTCTTAAATGAAAAGAAGGTGCATCAAGATAGTGAACAGTTTTAAACAGTTTCACTTAGCAAACATTGAATAGCTTTTGGGGAAATTAATTTGTTCATTTATTTCATGTGTACATAATAATATTTTAAGATCATATTCACTGATATAAAATTTGCATGATGTATCATTTGTCTTCTTTAGTGTATAGTTCTAAGTTCTGACAGATATGTATACCTGCATAATTACTACATTAGTAAGGTTATTTAATAGTCTAATTCTGGTCAAAATTTCTCACAGATTCCTTTCTTTGTAGTCAGCTCCTGTCCCAAGGCCCAGCCTAGGCCTAGCGACCACTGATCTGTTTTTTACCATTATAAATTTATCTTTTAAAAATCTTTTTTATTCATTTTGAACTGTTGAGTCAGTCTTGCATTCTTTGGATGAATCTCATCTGGACCTAGTGTACTACATCCATTTCTGTATTTGATTTGCCAATACATTGTTGAGAAGTGGTGTGTGTGTATGAATCTGTGAGGCTATTGTTCTGTATTTTTTTTTGACTTGTACTGTATCTGGTGTTGATATGAAGGTAATATTGGCTCACTACACACAAAAAAAATTCTTTTAACTTTTATTTCTTTACAAAAGTTTTGTAGTATTGTGAAAATTTCTTAATTAAATGCATAATAGATTTTGCACAGGAAGATAACAACATTGAGGTGATGTTTTGGAAAAGAAGTAAGTAAAATATAATTTAATAGTTAACTATTAAGATTATTTCTATGTTCATCAATATGTTTTGGTAGTTTGTGTCTTTAAAGGAATTTGACAAATTTTATACCTTCTTCCTTTTCTTGGAATATTTCTTGTGATGTTTCTAATCTTTTGTGCAAGTATTGGTCATTTGTTGTCTCTGTTTCTTCCTTGATCAGTCAGGTGAATATTTTAACATTTTATTGGATCTATTAAAAACAGTTTGGAAATTCATTCTATTGTGCTTGTTTTTTATTAATTTCATTTTTATTTTATAATTTTCTCTGTCATTTCTGTTGAGCTTAGTTTGTCTTTTTGTGATTTCTTAAGGGAGAAACCTAGATCATAGACTTAAGATCTTTATTCTTTCTTAATATAAACATTTGACATAGAAATTTCACCTAAAAACAACTTAATATTTCACAAAATATGATGAGATTTAGTTTTATTTTCATTCAATTCAAAGTATTTTTAAAGGTTATTTCCCTTATGATATCTTCCTCTCAAGGACAGTTCAGAAGAATGTTATCTAATCCCAAATATAAGGATATTTTTCAAAATTACTTTTATGATTAATTTCTAGCTTGCTTCTGCTGTGTTCTATTAAGGCCATATTACATGATTTAAATTCTTTTCAAATTGATAACGCTTGTTTTATGTTTCAGAATATGCCCTATACTGTAGAATATTCTATGGTCATTTGAAAAATATGAATTGGACTATTGTTAAGTGAAATGCTCTAAAAATATTAATTACATTAAGGTGGTTCATCATATTATGAAAATTTTCAATATTTTTACCTACATATTTTACTGATTATTGAGGGACAAGATTTGAAGTCCACATAATTAACATCAACTATGGATTTGTCTATGTTTTCATTTTTTCCATCCATTTTCGCTTATTGTTCAGTACACATACCTTTAGGAATATTATGTCTTATTGGTTAATTGCACCTTTTAGCATTATATAATGTTTCTCTTTTTTCTGGTCACACTCATTGGTCTGAAGTCTGTTAAGTCTGACATTAATAAAATTACTGCAACTTTCTTTTAGTTAGTGTTGGCATAGTATATTTTTGTAGTGGATGGACAACTGGCAGTCAACTTATAACCTGTGGCTGAACTGAGTAAGCGTGGTGCTGGGTGTGGCAGGCCCACCTAAGGATTGTTGGCAGCAACATAAGAGGCAGACCTAGAGAAGAAGAAAGAGGCTGTTGGGACCTGATAGAAGCTGTGAGGAGCTGTTGCTTCTTTTGGAGGAGCTTGTCAGGCTGGCTTTCCTGATGAACTCGGCTGTTTTCATCCTTCAAGGAGCTCAGGACCTTGTTGGCACTGAGAGTAGCTTCAGTTCACTTTGGGGGAGATCTGGTCCTCACTTTGAGCCTCGCTTCCTGGCTCTGGAGGGGAAGATGGTGCACTGCTGGTCTGCTGGAGAAGCATGTCACATTGGCTTCCCTGATGGGAGCTCGGCTGTCTCACCATTGGTGGAGCTCGGGACCTCACAGTTGCTGAGGATGGCAGTGGTACCTTTCGGGGGAGCTGTGGTTCTTTGTGTGTCGCTTCCTGGCTCCAGTGCAGATCCCTCAACCTGCAAGCACAGGTCCTTCATCCAGCTGGCACAGACTTCCTAGCTTCCACCACTGACCCTTGGGCCTCCACAGTGCAGATCCATGAAACAGGCTTTTGAGATATTGTTAAGGGCTCTGGGCTTCCAGTTGGATTCATGGGAGGCACTGTGATGAGCTCTAGGTCTTCAGCTGGACTCAGGATGTTATTGTGGGATCCAGGTCCTCAGCTGGATTCTTGGTCTATACTGTGTGGACAGATTTCCTACACTCTTTTGTATATTGTTTGTTAGGTAACTATTATAAATAATCTTATAAAATATGTGTCCTGTATTATATTGTTCTCATTGCAAAAATATTCCCCAAACCATAACAATCTTATTGCATTCTTTTACTTTTAACCTACAGTGATCACTGAAGTAGTTTAATCTAGACAAAGTTAAGGTTTTTTTTTTATCCAATCGTACAATCTCTGTCTTCTAATTGGTGGATGTAAACATTTTTATAAACTATAAATATTTATATAGTTGAATTAAAATCTACCATCTTGCTATTTGATTCCATTTTTTCCATCTGTTCTTTGTTCCTTTTTTTTTTTGCCTCATGGCAGCTGAGTAATTTACACAACTATATATATATATATATATATATATATATATATATATTTTTTTTTTTTTTTTGGTGGTACTGGGGATCGAACTCAGGACCCTGCGCTTGCTAGGCAGGCACTTATTCCACTGAGCTATATCCCCAGCCCTACACAACTATATTTTATCTCTGTGCTTAGTTTCTTACATGTATCTCTTTTAAAAATATAGTAGTTGCCATCAGGTTTCCAGTGCACATTGTTAGTTAATAACTGCATATTTTTAGACATTATAATTGCTTTTTTTACAATGCAGTTCTTAAAACTTACTGACAATTCTTCGCTCCCATATTTGTGTTATGAATGTAATCCATTTTATTTTTACATATAACATAAAACCCTTCAGCATTGCTACTAGATTTTCATTAGATGATCAGTTTTTTCCAGAGTGGTGAAAATAAGAAAAATATCTATATATTCACCATAATTTTAACTATTTCTAGAGTTCTTCATTTGCATGTGAGTGTGTAAATACAGGTTTTGGTCTATTTTTATGTCGTTTACTTAAAGACCTATTTTCCTTTATTTCATTTTTGAAATATGTGGTACAAGCCTATTGATATTAAATTGTTCTGTGTCTGCATTTATTCTTAGTCTCAAAATTCTATTTCATCTTCATTTTTGAAAGATATGTCTGATATTTTTATTCATCCCTTTTACTTTTTCTATTTTATCTCTGCTAAATTTTATATCTATGTGGAATATGCATGTTTATCATGTTTTCTACTAAAGTTGTAATTTATTAATAAGTATTTTAAATTGGCATTTCTTCTGTTTGGATCATTTCTGAGTTTGGTTCTACTGAATTGCACTATCTCTTCACAGTGTGTTCTTTTTCTTGTGTGTCTCATATTGTTTTTATTGTATATCAGTAATTATGAGTCACTCAAGAGGCAAGTATTATGTGTCTAGAAAAGGTTTTCCTCTTTTGCTAGACAAACAGTGCTAGAGGTGGACTCAGTCTACCCAGTGGTTGAACTAGTTTGAGTTTGTTTCTAGTATTTCCTTCACTCTGTCATCCTTTTACCATATACAATATTCAATCATAATTGATGCTTTACATTTTATTTATCCATAACTATTTTAGCTTTTTGCTTAAATATTTAATACTTTTTTTCTAATTAATTCAGAAAAATCCACCTCTACAAGAAGACAATTATCAATTATGCTATTTTGTTTTCTATTTTCTTTGAAATCTATTGATTCCTTCATCATGCTATGCTGAAGTATGATCATTTTTTTGTATATTCTTGAATTGTTAATCTTCATTAATTTCGTTTCATTTTACAGTGGTTAGTAAAAGCATTTACATTGTAAATTTTATTCTAAATGCAAGTTTGATGATAAATTTCAATATGTGGTACTGTCTGTAGGTGAATACTTACAGTATCAGTTTTCTCTATTGATTATAAGATTATGTAGCAGAGCTAGTTTTAACACCTAGCTGTCCTTGTGTTTGGATTTGCTGTCCTTGTGTTTTTGATTGGCAGTAATCCTAGTCTCTTTGTATGTTATGTTTACCAGCGTTACCTGAGAAAATTGAGCTTCTCTTTTTTAAGTTTTGGGTGTGAGATATTTTGTCCCAGCAAGGAGACAGTAACTAAGACAAAATAGCTGAAAATGTAGTCCTCACTCACGCTGAAGCTGCCTAACGGTGCACACTGTACTCAGGCTTTGCTGGAGAAGGGCTCATGGGCATGTCATGGTACTGGTGCAAACAGATGATAGACTTAAAAGTTCAACATCAATTTTACTGGCAACCCAGTCTTTTTTAGCCTGGAAACTCTGGTCATGGTAGCGCTCCAACTTGTTTTGTCTTCATGTCTGTGGTTTGTTATGTTATTGTGTACTACAGGCTTTTCCCAGTATCTTATACTTTTCTTTCTTTATACCCTTTTTCTGAGTTTAAAAAAATGGACTTTAGAAAGAATAACTTTATACTGCATCCAGTGTATTGGTCATTCTGTTTAAAATGTCTGCATTATATGTACTTATTAAAGTAAGTATTTCTGACTCAGTGGTTTCACACAATAAAAGCATGTTGTTTATTTACACGAAGTTCCTATCAGTGCTCCTGTGAGGGAGAAGACATGTGTCCTCAGGGACTCAGGTGTTTCTTCTCTGCCCTCAACTCTCACACTGGTGATCTTCCTTTGGTAGGACCTCAGACTTTTTCAATTAAGCCAGGAGGCAAAGAAAGAGTAAAGAATGATATGGCATTTTTTAAGTGGGTTAGATCTAAGGTCGATGCACATTCTTTGCTCAGTGTTCCAAAGGCTGGCACTTGGCCCTGTGACCAGCAAGTACTTGACTCAGTGATGGGATGCAAAATCAGGTACTGGCGAACTTGGAATACAAAATCAAGGTGCAGGTCTGCTCAAGAGTTCCTGTGGGCAAGTATTTGCTAGTCTCATGTCCAAGAGAGACAGGGAACTGCCTTTTGATTACATTCCTGGGAGGATGAAGGACCTTAGCATCCTCCCAGACTTTGCTGAGCACAGAGAAGTCTTTGCCACATCATTTTCAGCTGAAATCAAACTTCCCTGCTCTAAGACAATTCAGAGTGTTAGGAAAATGTGGTCTCAAATTAAAAAGTTCCAATTACAGTCTTCATTAAAATATACCTTAGGTTTAAAGCCTTGCTAATATTTTTCACATGCGTACTTGCAAAATGCAGAGGCCTGTGTACAGTCTGATGAAATTTGGACTTTAGAAATAAAGTCCCAAATTTTCCCCTATGTATATTGGTAGGAAGGAAGCAGGCAGAGTCCTCACTTTTGCCTAATACTCCTCCAGGCAATTTATTTCCATTTGCTTTTCAGACAACTTGCAGGGATGATGGGGCTGCAGATTTTCTTTTAATAATGCAACATCCAACAAAAGCATCAACAGATTTAGGTAATAAATAATGTCCTCTAACAGGCACAAATTAGGACTACTTTTTCAAACTGGATTGGAAATATCTACTGCAACCCCATTTTTCTTTCACCAGCAAAAACGAATTTAGAGTTTTGGCCAAAGCTATTTTTTAGGTATGACTTATATGTACATTCCTCCTTAGTGCCACTCTCAGAATAATAACATGTGCAAAAAAAATCACTTCAAGTACGTTTCCCCCAGCTGAGGACTTATTTATTCCTTAATAACCTATACACATAAATGCATGCATATGTATAAATATGTGTATGGATATATTTTATCTGCATGCATACTTTATTGATAACTTTAAATTACAAAAACTTCTATAAAATCATGGCCTATTGTTTTAAATGTAGACCAAACCAGACCAGTTGGAAAATTAGGAACCATCTTGTGTTTGTGTTTACCTTCTTCATAATCCAATTTTAAAGTCTCCTGAATTTCCTGCCTTTCAGTCTTCTTTACAGACTCCAACGTCTGTCTTCTTTCTTTCACCTAACCATCTAAGGGTGAAAGTGGATGTAATAACAGGCATTTTAATTTTATTTCTACCTCCAAATTGCATGTTGACGTGCGGCTTCATATAGCGCTCTCCCACGCTGCTGTCTTCTCCTCACCCCACTCAGAAGACACTGAAATTAGTGTCAAGTTTCAAAGCCAAACAGCAGTTTAGAAAACAGAATTTGCAAAAATCAAGAGCACGATCACTGAAGGTTATAGCCAAAGGAACTATTTGAAGAAAATGATCCTGAAATTTGAACAACAGTTGAAATATTAATTCTTGCAATGATCTCCTATAATGATAGGTTTGATGATTACCTCATTTTATTAATATGTATTGGGTAGGCAGAAAATGCTTCTGCCTGTGAAAGGTTGTCCATGCTGTAATCATCTTACTTACAGGATGAAAGCAACTTGTAGATGTGACCACACTGAGGACCTTGAACTCAGGAAATTACCTTGTTTTATCCAATGGATAGTGGGCTCGGGCCAATCACCAGGGTCTTTAAAGAGGACAGCAGAAGAGTCAGGCAGAAATATGACTACAGAAACTACTCAGGGGAATGTAGTGCCGCTGGCTTTGAACATGGAAGACAAGAGCCGTACACTAAGAAATGTCAGCAGCTTTCAGAAGCTGGAGAAGGCGAGGAAATGATTCTTCCCTGGAGTCCCCTGAAAGGAGCACAGTGCTGTCAACACCTGGATATTAGCCTAGTGAGACCATTCCAGACTTCTGACCTAAAAATTGTAAGATAATAAGCTTTTATTATTTCAAGGCACTCATATGTGGGAAATTTATCATTTCACAAAATTAAGGCATCAGAAGTTTCAAAATTATTTATGTTCCCTGGGTTTTATTGTTCACCACTAGTTTTCTTAACACATTGTTTCTACATTCCTATATTTTCTACTTTGATTAACAGCTCAGTCTAAAGGGCTAATTACTTGGGTTATTTATTTATTTATTTATTTATTTTTAGGACGTACATGTATGTAAGATTTTCTAGCTCCTTCCATGGGTGAGAATAATTTTCAGTTAACTTTGTTTAGAAGCATCAAATTTGACAGCATAGAATTCTTGGGTGACAACCTTTTAACTTTCACCCCCTGTACTTTGATCTATGGCCTTTTCCTTTCTCTCTGTGTCTCTCTGTCTTTCTCTTTCTTGCTTATTTTTTTTCTCTTTACTAGGGTGCACTGAGGTAGCTTGCCTTCCTCATGTTCCCTTCCCTTCCCTTCCCTTCCCTTCCCTTCCCTTCCCTTCTCTTCCCTTTCCTTTTTGCTGGGAAATCTTTGCTATTTATAACTTCTGTTATACCTGTACACTGATTTGTTCCGACCTTCATTTCCCTCACACACTTGCTAGTGGAGACCACAGACATATACACCAGCCCACTGCCTAACTTGGTGGTCTCCGTCAAGGATGCATGAATGAAGGTGAGGGAGTCAGTCTTCCTACAGGTTCTCCCAGGCAATGTGAACACAGTCATACAGGCCACACCAGGCATCCAGCCTGTCCCTAAAGTTTAGTGGGAACGGAAGACTGCGGGGGTCGCTTGCATTTTCTTCCCCTCTAAGCCAGGACCTTACAGGAGAAGGTTTGCAAGTTGATTTTTTTTTCCCTTTGGATATATTCCAATATGCACTAGCTTAGCAGAAATTTCTCAAGGTTTTGTGTGTGAATATCTCATCTCTCTAATTTCCATTGGATAAGAATTCCCCTTTCCCCATTTTTATATTCTAACTTCCATTTCACTAGTAAACTTGGAAACAGAGAGTTAAATATTAATGCTATAAAAACTCAACATCACCCTTGAAATAAGATTTCTTTCTCAAGCTCTTGCATGCTCAGTAAGGGATTATTTTTTAAAAATCATAATCAGTTTAAATTCCTCTAATCCTTTCATATTGTGACAAAGTTATAACTGTGAATCTTTTTTATATTTTCTGAAAGTTCTTAAATTTCATTTCTATTGCTTCAGAACCTATTTGAGGTCCAGTGATTCCTAAAAATATTGTGCTCTAGTAACCTAAAATCATCTAGCGTTGCTCCACTACAATGGCAATGAAAACTAATCCAGCTTTTTACAACTATTGAAATTCTTTCAATATATTCAACCACAGCTCATTCCCTTGTAATTCTGTTCAGCACTTCAAATAGATAGTTCTACATAGTAGAAATGAAGCCACTTGATAATGTAAAGCAATCTAAAAGGCGTAAAAGGCATTTCTTCCAACCGAGGTTAAGCAGATGTTGAATGTTTTCTATTTTAAACACTGTCGCTATGGTATATTTGATTATTTTACTATTGAGAAAGAATGAAATAATCAGACCTCTAAATTTATTCCTTTTTAGATCACTGCAAGTAATTTTCTTGCTGTATGGAATTTTTATTTTAGATCATATACTATTTTAGAAGATTCAATTAATTGCTCATATCTCTTAGTTTTCTTTTCTGAACTTCTACTTAAAGCAAAAAGACTGAAATGAATTTTATTCCCAACTCTTGGTTAAAATCAATTTTCTTTAGAATATCATACAGCAACATTCAAAGCTATTAATATAGAGACAGAAGAAGCTTATAAAAAGATGGATGCATCCTCTTTATGGCTTTAACAGTAGCAGGAAAATTCTCTAAGCTTTACTTTTAAAAGTCAAGAAAGGTGGTATTTTGGAAATATAGGGTCTGTGTACAGAAACAAAGTGGCAGTTACCTAAGGTGTTTAAGTCTTCCTGTTGGCAATTCTTGGCTGGTAACTTGACTAGATAAGAAGATGGCTGCAATCGGTAAAGCCCACTTCTGAGTGCGTCTGTGAAAGCATTTCTACTGACAACTGGCATGGGGTCAGGGAGTGTAGAAAGGAGACCCACCTTGAACATGGGTGGCACCGTACAGTAGGGCGGGTGCTGGAATGGAAACAAAAGCAGAAGGAGGAGGCTTGATCCTGTGCACAAGCTCAGTTCTTGAGTAGGTGCATCTTTTGTTGCTGCCATCAGCTTTCCAAAATAGACTCCAGGTCCTTCAGCCTTTGAAATTGGATTTACACCAACAACCCACCAGGGTCCTCTAGGCTTTCTGTCTCTGACTGGAGTAGCATCATTGATCGCTCTTGTTTTCAGGTGACCCGCCTTTTGGACTGAGCAGGTATTTGTTTCTGTATCTCTTCACCCTATACATGGCCATTATGGCATTTTCTGTCCTGTGACTACATAAGTCAGTTTAATAAATATCCCTTTATAAATATGTGCACATTCTATTTGCTGATCTTCTGGTGAATCCTGATAACGCATAGTCTTGACATCACTATTAGACTGTGGGATGGCAGTAGCCTGCTGATCATTTTTTTCTACTCCTGTCTTCAAATTTTTTTCTTAAGCTGCTGATAAATGAGAGACTTTGGGAAAGAATATGTGATTAGCTCACTCTGCTGATTTGATCCCCTCATATATTCACTAATTTCAAGGACAAAATTTAATGTCAGAGCTCTTTGTAAAGCAACACTTGCATATTATTCCATGTCTTCATTGACCCCTGCCAAGTTGAAATATATCCACATCCCTGGGAAGACTTACCCCTCTATACCACAGACTTTGGTGGTTTTACGTTCTTCTTGCCTGAAGCATCAAATATTCTCCAGAGAACATTAACTAGTGTCTCCTAATCCTCAACAAGTGTAATTTCACTCTAGATACCAAGGAAGTTTCTATATAAGTTAAACATATGAATATAACTTTTAATGACTCTGAGCAGCAAAGTTTTTGCCTTTAGAAACTTTTAGTGATTGCACAAAAGTGTAAACTATCTAGCCTAAAAATTTCTATACCCTAAACATTTTTGAAAATGTATTATTTCTACTTGATACTATACTGTGTATTCAAAGTTCTATGGTCTATGCATTTAGTAATTTTATAATGGAAAGAGTAGTTCTTGTAGCTTCTTTGATGAATCACTAACAGCTCAAGGATCTGCCATTTCTGTGTAATTTCTTTCAAGAAGTCACCAGAGCTTCATGCATATTCACTCATTTGTAATTTGACATCCTTCTGAACTATATTGGGAACTGACTTTGTCTCACTTCACAGGCAGAAAGAGTAACTTGCATATAAATTCTCAAAGAGCCAGCAGCACAATCATCTTTGGAATGTTTTCCCATTATCCTTTTAGCAGAATTCACTGGGAAGGTTTCTAGGATCTTTATGAATTATGAAGTTGTCAGTATTATTAAGCAGCTATGTGGTGCAAGTGTCCTGGGTCAGGATTCTGAGAGTCAATGAGCCCTTTTCACCTAACTGATACAGCCCCTGCCCAAACCCCCACAGCCACATCATTCAGCAGGGACCCTACAACACCACCCATACGATTAGAGAACACCATAAACACACCAGCGTGCACAATTGGGAAGATGTATGTGATTTCTGCAGAGAAGCAAAGGTGGTGCCAGGGCCAGGGCCAGGGCCAGGACCAAGGCAGATTTTTCTGAACATAAATTCTAATTTTGAGAAAATCATATCTATATTGGTATTGGCAGAAAGAGGGAGAGAAAGAGAGTTGTCTTTGAGAAACTCACAAATCACATCCCTGGTGAGGAAAGTTAACAACAACAAAAACAACTAACTAATTTCTCCCTACTCCAGGCCTCGTGCCAAGCACAGCTTCATTTCCTCTCACCACATCCTCATGGGCAGCGTAATTGATGCTTCTTTTACAAGTGGGTAAACTGAAGTGTAGAGAGGTCAGGGCCTGTCCAGTGCATTAACATTTGTGAACTGCTGTGCACTAACTGTGCTGTTACTGAGACACAGTGTGCAATATCTGCAACTTAAGAGAGGAGAGGTTTAACTTGGCCCCCAGGCTCAGAGGTTTCAGTCCGTGATCACAAGTTCCAAGGTGAAAACATCATCACAAAAGGGCATGGTAAAGAGAAGCTGCTTGGTTTACAGCAGCTGGGAAGCAGAACAAGGGAAGGGCCGCAGAGACTAAGAGATCAAGGACTAGGTACAGTACACAAAGTCACACCTTCACCTAAACACACCCACAAGTGCGCTCCACCTATCCCAAGGGCTGAATGATTCCCAAATCAATCAAATTACACAATTAAATGTGAGTGTCACACCCTATGATATGGTAGACATACAGTTGGAAGTTTGTATTGCTTGATCTCCGTCATGTTTACATGTGGAACCATCACCTTTATTTCACATGAAAAGGCAGGAAGTCAAAAAGGTGACCTTCTTCCTAACATCTAATAAGAAATGGATTCACACACAGGTTTTCCTATTCAATGCCCATCTCTTCCACTGCTCTGTAGACTACAAACAATCGCTTTTCACCTAGAAGGCGACCAACAAAGAAAGAGGAAGAATTAATGTAAGGTGATGATGGGGGAGTGGGGAGAACAAGGAAAAAATTGGTGGGTCTTTTGTTTTCTTGTTTTGGTTTTGCAATTGGCTAGACAAGAAATAAAGAAGGCTGCTGTTCAGCTTCTCAGGATTCATGGAAGTTTATTACACACAGAGCTGAGGGGTGCTGTATCTCCAGGGGAGGGTGTGCATAATATGAGTAAAGCACGTGTATTTGTATCACTGTTAAAATTTTGTTATATGTATCATATATAATCACCTGTGTCCTCTGTCCCTCTGTGGGTAGTTATTGCTCAAATGCACCATGAGACAACCATTCAGAATAGTGCTCTGCAGAGGAAGTTTAGGCAGCCAAGTGATAACAAAGAAATAACAATAACAATAATAAATGTTTCATAACCACAGTTAGCAAAGTGTATCATAAGTTTTTTTGATTAGCAAAACGATTGTGAATTTTTTTCCTCATAAATCAGAAAAGAAGATACCAGGTAGTGCCTATAATACCAGTTTCTCTGATTTAGCCTGAGTTTGATCAGGAAGCAGAGGTCCTGCAACTATTCTGGAACCAAAGAATTCAATATAGAAATTAGTTTGTCCAAATGTTACAGGAACTGGATGTTCTGTAGTGCCCCCGACTGAAGGAACAGTGGCTAGTGATTTTAGCTCACAGTACTGGAATGGCTGGGAGAATTCAGCTTGTAGTAGGATCTAAGATTTTGTCATGTCTGGGCAATCAGCTGCAAAGTGGGAGCTGGCAGAGAAGTCTTTGCAGCTGCCTCTGGCAGCCTCCCAGGAACCATGGCTTTCTCTTCACCTTGCCTTCCAAGTCTTGCATGCATGCCTGTCTTTGGCCAACGGTACTGGAACCAGACAGGAAAGGGAGTTATGGGAAAGAAGCCCCCAGCCTCAGAAGAGAGCAGTGGGGGTGATGAGTCAATATCTCACCTCAGCTGAGATAGCACATTCTTAAGGGAAGTAAGGGTGAGGTTAAAACTGACATATCAAGAATTGCCTGTGGGAGTGTGCTACCCATAGGCACATGTCTTGCAATGAAAGGAAAGGACAAACATGAGAGAGAGCTTGAGACCTCTGTGATAGAATGTATGCCCAAGTGGCTGTGACTGCTGAGGGCTGATGTGAAGCCATTTGAAAAACTACATGGTAATCCTTTTAAATGGAGTGAGATCCCTTTTCTTTAATTTTTATTTTTCATGCTGGGTACCATGAGTCAAGGAAGGCAGGAAGAACAGGTCTGTCTATACATCTTCCACCAATATCTGTTTCAGCCTCTGGAGAGAAATAAGCAGCACTCATACCATGCTTTACAGTTGGGTAGCGACTGACATCCTGGGACCCTGGGACCTTGACACTTTCCCTCACTTTACTGACTACAGCAGAGGCAGAGCTGCTGTGCCACCATAACTCTCAGCGGACAATGAAAATCAGGGCAATTAACTCACTTATGAAACTAGCACCAAAAAGTAAATCATTCTAAAATAGCGCTGTAAATTCAGGGTATGGCGCTTTACACACATGAAAAAAGCAAGACCTTTTAAAATAAGGCAGTATTTACTTTTATGTGAGGCAGGATGTACATTATTATTATTTAATATTTAATGAAGGCCAGCAGTGTACTAGGTGTGGTCTATCACCCTGAGCAGGCAGTTGTGTGTAGATATATGTCTGGGCCTGGAAAGTTATAAGGATAAGGTCATATGGCATCCGGGGAACGGAGCAGGTCCCAGAGCAGGCACGCGAGATCATTAATCATAACTGGTTTATATACTTCGTTCCCACCAGCTGCAAGTTCATCTCTCCTGATACATTAACATTTATATTACACTTCACTGCTTATGAGGGATTTATTGAAAATTATGACCACTTGGAAAAGAGTTAAGCTTTATTGTTCAGTTGTAATTTGCCCTAAAATGGAGCTGTTTCTTTTTTATTGGTCTCTGAAATGCTCTCTTTCTGTTGGGTTTGTGAGCTGTTGATATTGAGCAATCTATTTTAAAGAGGGGCAGTAGCTAGAGTAGACCTGACGTGTGTCAAAAATGAAATAAAATAGTCTAAGTTAAAGAGAATTCTAAAAATAAAAGAAACTAGTAAACTATGTGCCAAGTAAACTGTGCACCTTCTCAGACTGTTTGTCTGTAAAGAATGGTTTATGTCACTTGCACAGCACCGTATGAGAGAAAATGATCAAAAATCAGGCCTTGGGGGCTGGAGGTACAGCTCAGTGGGGTAAGTGCTTGCCGCTAAGCACTAAGGCCCTGAGTTCGATCCCCGGTCCCGGAAAAAAAAAAAAAAAAAAAAAAAAGGGAACGGATGTTTTAAAAAAAAAAAAAAATCAGGCCTTGGGATGAGAGATGTAGTACTGGGAGAAACAGATTAAAAATGATTGCACAAATGCACCAGGAAACTCCTTGTGAATGAGGAAGAGTTCCTTCAACAGCCGATCTATGCCATTTCAAGCAAAGATTAATTTGGTGGGGAAAAAATAGTAACAAAGTCTTGCTCCATTAGTTCTGATGTCTAACTTTTAGTTTTTAGAAGTGAAGCTAATCTGCAGTAAGGATGGCTGAATTTCTATTATTTAAGGTACAGATGAGATAAATATTCTCAAGTTCAGGTGCTTGTAAATTTTTTATAGTACCAGTTTCCCTGTTTACCAAATGATTCACAAGGCATTTCTCCTACTTCCACAGCTGGGGCTAGATATAATCAAGAAGAACTACTAGCATCCAGAAATAAACAAAATTTAATGGAACTTTTGCTGAACCACAAAGAGAATATTTCCAGTGTTTGGCTAAGGGTTCAATTTCACACTTGAGAACTTTTCAGCCTGTCCTCTTTTTCCCTAGTCTGTTCCACTCACACTTCAAGGAGGGATGGAAAAAACTGAGTCAAGCTGACAGGAGTAATGTCTTTGAGGCAAGAAATACAGCTGCCAGAGAAGGCAAACGAGGTCTTTATACGAGTGTAAAGCCAGCAGGGTACCTGGGAACGTCACATTTCATTGCTCTTTTCTGTTTACTACTAGATAGTCATTTGCCACTGGGGGGATGTTTCAAGAATTGAGTGGTATAATTCCGTACTTGGATACTGTGGCTTTAGGGGACTCAATGAACTTTTCAAGAAGATTAATTTTTCATACTGTGCTCCTAGAACAGGTTCTATTAGTTCTTCCATAGGTGAATGTTAACTTTCCAGGTAGCTCCTGTAGGTCCTTTTCTGACCTGAACAAAGAACTTGAGTTTCTTTCTCTCTTTACTAAAATGTATATAAGATTTAGTGATTGCAAACTATTTTTAAAGTAATGATTCAGTCAAATGGTCTCTCTCTCGCTTTCTTTCTCTTTCTCTCTCTCTTTCCCCAATTATTTCATAACTTCCTATTATCAATTTTTCATTTTGGTTAATTTTTCAATTGTCTTGTCTCTTTGGAAAGTATACTCAGATTGTGTATTTCATGGATTATTGTGTATTTAAACTGTCTTTTTTTTTTCAACACTTGTGAACTTAGTGTTATAAATGGAAATTTGATTGAAGATTGAATCGTACTTCTTTCTTCTTCCAAATAATGGACCCCATGCTTCATTTATTCTGGCACCTAATATTCTAAGATCACTATACCCTTTCCTCCCCATTCTATATTTTCTACTGATGCTTGTAAGTTCTTTTCTTAAGTAAAATACTTAAATATAAAGAGATCATCAGCTGATTATACCTTAATGTACATTTTTCCTTTATAAGGAGAGTGAGGGTAGAACACATGATGACATTCAACACATGAAGGGAACCAAATATTGTTACCGAGCACAATTAAGATTTAATTGCTTTATCAGCTTATTTAGAACCACAGGCTGCACAAGAGGTTGTCAAACTGAACAGGGTTCACAGCTCCTGTATTCTGAAGGTTTGACCATTTGACCCCTTTTCTAATTCATAAATTCTGGCTGTACTTTGTGCAGACATGGCTTACTATTGTCTCTCCTCAAATTACCTGACGACTAACCTAGATCCCCAAACCATGCAAGTACTTTTTCCTAACCTTTCACACTGGAGGCTCTGTCACAGCAGTGCCTTCTCTTGCTCAAGTCCTTAAAAATCTCAGGCCTGCATGATCAGTAGACATTCTCCGTGCCATTGGGGAAGGGCTTCTCCATGAGTCATACTTAGCAGTTTTCCCTCTGTATCTGAAAACCCAAAATTTCCTTAATTTCACAATATCTGAGTGTCCTACTTCTGCCAAGAGAATGTGAATGGAAACCCTTTGATTCTTATCACATCTTTATTTGATCTTTGATAAAATTTTCCCTTAAAATTGAGTTAAATATGTCAACGTTGAGCTTTTCTGTTCTGTCAGGCCTTTGGATGTTGGAGGAGACTATGGGGACACTGGGGCTCTCAGGACTGCCCATCCTAGAGCTTCAGACCTGCATTCTGCCCTCCACTATCTTTAACCAAGAGCTCTAAATCAGCAGTATCTATCCTATGATGGGAACTGGCAGGGGGTGGGGAGGAAGGGGGCTCTGAGACTTTGGGCTTCCTTTCTGGTTCAAGGAAGACAAATTAAAAAGAGGCAAAAATTTTAAAACCACGATATTTGCCTTTGGCAAGTCAACACATTTTGTTTTATTATGTTTTTTAGGTGAAATTGGCTTTCTATAATTACAAATGTTGATTAGTATACGGTATCACATACCTTTGTTTCTCACTGACTTTATTCTCAGGATATGCTTAGACACCAGGAAGTCGAAATCACTGGCTGAACTGTCTCTGCTTCAGTCCTGGCTGTCCTTCCTGATTAGCAGTAGAGGAAGGAGCCACAGGCATAGTGTTTTCTATTTCCAACTCCATTTGCTTCAAGTTGAGGATCTTAAGAGGAATAAGAAATTCAACCATACCTCCTTTTTCCTTTTCTGTACTATGGAATTATCATGATGGGAGAGGACATGGTTCAATCATTAACATTCTTCTAAATTTCTTTCTGACATTGTCTTACATCTAGTGGATATGCTTTGGGGTCTGTGGTTTGAAGATGAACTCTCCACTTTCATCCATAGCGAGCTTTACTGATTTTGTTAATTTTATTGGATTTGTAAAAGCAAGGTCTTCAGGACTTTTACTGACCATTTTAACTGTATGATTAAATGGTTGATAGTCCTCAACACCTCTTTAACACCTCATACCAGGAAAACCTACCTTACCCCATCAAGGCTCAAGCATCTTCATTTTCTTGTATACAACCAGACAGAAAACTATCCAGACATAAAAATATGTTTTCATAGATATCACAGTATCTATATAACACTTAAAGTGAAGACCTTGAAAATGTGTGATCATGTATGTAGCCTTAAAATTTTTCTGTTCTTTCTTACACCAAGACGCAGATGTAGGTATCCATCTACCTGTAACTATTTCCAGAAGCACATACCTTTTGGGTCTCTATGGTATTCTTCCCTTTTAGGATTATCAAAAGTCCTTAAACAATGTTCTGAGTAACAAAGTCTGTAGTAGAAATGACCAATAAGGCTCAAGCATAAACTTTTGCAACACCTTCAAATCATATATATATATATATATATATATATATATATATAAACTTATTTCAGTACAAATGATCCATTCCCATTTTCTGTCTCTGGTTAATTTCCATATCTATGTGTGGAAAATCTACTCAGCTTAGCACTGTGACTGCATAGTCCTGCACTTGTACTGCTGTTCCTGTTGACTGTTGCCAGTGCCCTGGGCTTTGTTCATTCTGCAGTGATCCTTTTGCAGACCAAAGTTCTTCTTGCAAGGGTCCTCACAGTGTGTACGTGGGCTCCAGAGATCATCTGTTGCTTTAGATTACATACCATACCATTTTCCTCCTAATACCATCATGCCAAGAGGGTTACATCTTGAAGGACATATTAGAACGAGAATTCTTCACTAACCTCAGGATCCTTTTACCTACACAGTTGCATTGCCTTACCCTGTTACCGGGTCTATTGAGACCACTTTATTGTATCTGAATATGTCTTCCTACAGGTTCCCTTTCTTTAGAATCTCTATGTGCAGGCTATTTATATGAACTGATATAGCATCAGTTGATCAGTGATATACTGGTGGGTCTCAGGAAGTGGCAACTTGCTAAAGTCATAAAAATCCTCATTTCATCCTTCCTCCTCATATCCTACACATATAATCAAAGCACACGGCTCATATGATAGCTGAGTATTGGTACATTGAGGAAAGAGCAGGAAGATCATGGGGCCAAGTAATGAGCATTCAGTGGGCTTGGTGTTAACATCAGTGATAGGAGAAAAGGTATGGGAGATTACAGGTGACTGAGGGAAAAGCATCTCCTGGCCCATATGCCAATTCCATGAGACTTAGAATAAGGCACATATTAGTCACAGAACATGTGCTTTGATGAGTTGATTTCATGAGAAGGAAGGACCGTGCCAGAGGCAAGTCCAAATGAGAGGCTAAGGAATAACCTGAATTGCAATAATGGTAATTTGGATTAGGGTGTTAATAGTGGAGACCTAAGGAAAGTTCAAGTTCTGGCAATATTTTGATGATAGATATTTGTAGATTATAAGAAAAAGAAAATACTGCAAGCTAACTAAAAAATATAGAGTAAAATACTAGTCTTCACAGAGGCGGTCACCAAGTAGGCATATCAGGGACTATATCTTCATTTGTTACATGAGGATAATAATAACATTTCTCTAATTACTACACGAGGCTGAAGTGAGAATCACATGAAGTATTGCATGTCAAAATACTTTAGATGGAAAAATACAATGAAATGTTAATTATTATCTGAAGTCTAACTGTGCAGGACTTTTAAGAGTACCTGGAACAAATCTTGCCCAGCATCTAATCATATACCCTACTGTGTATCAGAGGCCCATAAACAAGATTAGGGACTTATCTATCTGGGTTCTGATTTTTTTCTACGCATTAAAGAGCAGTTGGGTACAGATGCGGAAAAGAACAGTTCTGTGATTATCAGTTAACAGCTCAGCGGGGACTACTGATAACAGCATAAGGAAATGAGGCTGTAGCATAACACAAGGTCTAGTTTTCAGGAAAGAACAGGAGGAGGGGCTGAGATAGAAAACGGGACTCCTAAATCTGATTTTGTGCTTCACAATTTTCTGCATAAGCTATCACATTTCTATGTACTGAGTTCTACAGGAAGATTTTTTTTAATCAGAGGGAAATGGTAATTTTAAATTTCATAGTTTTCAGGCAGAAGTCCCAACAATACTCACTAGAGAGGCTAGAGTGAGATGCAAAATATTTTATGTGAATCAAAAAAATACACAAGAAAGGGAAATTCATGACTTTTATGGGAGAATTTCCCTAAATGATCAGTTCAACAATCTGTAAAGTTAGTGGTCTGGAATTAACATATCTTATATGGAGAAAAACATCCACTTTATTGTATTTAAGACTTTTTTCTCAATGAATACCTTCCTCAAACTTTTCTTCTCATGTATTTAGTATATTGATAATATGGAAAGTTGCAGCAATGTGCTTCTTCCTATCATTTGCATTTAAAAATCAGAATTATATAGGAAAAAATGCCCAAATTTCTGAAGTTCAGACATAGGCCCAATACATGGTGTTCATGTCTTCTTACTAATCAAATGGATAGTGATAATAATAATCAGTATTTATTTGGTGCTGCTATGTGCCCAGAAATATTTAAAAGTGTTTGATCATAGGGTCAGTAATTTTATAACTCTGAGCTATTCCTATCTCGTATGTAAATGAGGAGGCTGAGGGAGCTATCAGGTGACAGCCCAGTGGAGAGAGTTGACTGCAGTACAAGGTTAGTGGGTGGAAAGGCTGAAAATCAGGGAAACTACAAAATGACAACACAGATTTGAACTACAATCATTTTTACCTCATTTACTCTCCACTGCTTTGCAGTACTGTCTTCAGCGTCACTTCTTCTGAGAATAATTCTTATTGGTGTGTTCACTAAAATTCAATGACTTTAAAAAAAAAATGCCTTTGTGAATGATCTCACAAAACCTTGAGAAGAAAGTCAATGATAACTACTTCTCCAATAAGGTAATCTTTATTTTTAGCATCAACACTGAAATGGTGCAGTCAACGCAAACTTTCCCACTTTCATAATATTATCAACTCAGCATCTTCTGTTCTTAATAAAAACAAAGGAAGATAATATATTTGGCGATATTTATCTAGTGTCTTCTGTATGGCAGACACTCTTCAGGATGCTGAAGATACAACAAAATGTAAATAGCCACAATCCCTGCCTCCCTGAGAACTATTAAGTATGTAATTTTAAAATATACAAAGAAAATGCTGATTACTTCATGGTCTTGGGGAAACTAAAAAAGGTCAAGGTTAAAAAATGTGTTATTGTGGTTAATTACCTTCTGAAACAAGCTCAAATCCCAACCACTTTTGATTTCAAAAACAGTTTTAAAAGAAATAATTCCTGGGTTTCTTAGTGGCAAGCTTGGGAATTGAGGGAAATGGTGTCATGTGGGCTTAGATGGAGAATTAGTCTGAACTGACTGAAAGATTTGAAAGTATTCCCAGGAAGACATTAAAAAAACTCCAGGGATGTTTCCATAGTTTTATGCAGGCTATGCTATTATGCCTGCATGAAGCAATAAGGTACATAGTTGTGTGCAAATAGTCACACACTGATCTGGAGAAGGAAATTTCAAGGCAATACAATGCTCAGGCTGTGGCATTGATGCTTCTGGCTACTTTGGTCCAGTTTACAGTGAAAATCAGGGGTGAGGGGATCCCATTTGAAAAGTTTAGAATTTCACCAGAAAAGAAATACCAGCCAAGTTGTGGGAAAGGAGAACACAATTGTTCAACAGAGTAGCATTAAAATGAAGCCAAGTACTTTGTAGGCGGGCAATAGGAAAGATGCTTTGAGGGCATTTCAGGAATCAGAAGATCCTTCTCTCCCTAAGATCAAAGATGCAAAACTATAAAACTTTTATTTGAGAACAGAGCCCCTGGGTCCTCTCTTCAAGAAGAGCTGCCTAGAGAATTGGTTCATATTTGGTTCACAGCACTCAGTCATCCAGTTACTCTGAATCTTTTTTAGCCATGATGTAAGAGGAGCTGGCTACTGTTTGAACTGGCAGCAAACCTCAGCATTATCTATGTGGTGCTGGGTGTGCAGCTACGCAAAATACAAGACTTGTGTGGCCAGGGAGGCTTCTACTAGGATTGCAGAAGAAGGCCTAGAAGACCAGGCAGTGTGACCCTGAAAAGGCATTCCATGTAGCCCTGAGAGTGAAGTTGGAGAAATCTGAAATCGGAAACATATATTCATCTCAGATGCATTTGGATTGGATCTTTGAATTTTGGGGGCCTCAATTTTTAAAATTCTTTATATGCTCTAGATAAAAGTCCTTTGTCTGAGGGACAATTGGCTAAAACTTTTTCCCAATTCATTAGTTTTCTTTTTACTCTTTTGGTGATTTCTTTTGATGTGCAAAAACGTTTCAGTAGGATGAGATCCAAGTTGTTGATTCTTTGAAGTATTTCTTGTGCAGTTTGGTTTTTGTTCATAAAATCTCTGCCTACCCCTAGGTCTTTAAGATTTCAGACAGGCAGTGTTAAAAAAAATCCCAAGAAAAATACCATAAGAATTCCTACAGGCAATGCTGTAGGGGCAGGCCTGCCTAAGCTGTTTTGAGTCTGTATCTTGCTGCAACTTTCCCTGGGTGCTGGACATGGAGCTACAGGACTTAATGTTTGCCTTGCTGGGTTTGGATCTTGCTTAGGTCTTCTTTTCCATATTCTCCCTTTCAGAATGGGGATGTTACCCTGTGGAATCACGTTTTGGAAGTGTTGGACTTTTTTTTTTTTTAAATGGGGCTCAAAGCTAAGAATTTGTCTTGCATCTTGGAAATTTTGAGTTTGGACTTTTTAGCAATGTTGGGACTATTAAAGCTTTGGCAACTCTTAGAGATGAACTAAATGCATTTTTCATAAAGAGATGGACACAAGTTTTTTGGGTGCCAGGGATACATGTTATGGTTAGAGCCAGAATATCCCTTGAAAGCTTTGTGTGCTCAGCGGGGGGACTATTGGAGGGCTTTAGGAGCAGTGGGTTAACCCACTTATGAATCCACAGCTATATTGATGTTGAAGGCCAGGGTCTATCCTAAAGAGCTAATTAACTGGGGGTGTCACATGAAAGGGAATTTTCTTCCCTGCCTCCTCACCTCACTCTCTACTTTCTAGCTGCCATAATGTGAGCAGCTTTCATCTGTAGCAGGCCCTTCTGCCATGCCATTTTTGTGTTTGAGGCTGCCAGCCATGGACTAAATGTCTATAACTATGAGCCACACTAACCTTTCTCCAGTTGTGGGGTTTGGATATTTTGTCCCAGCAGTGAAAAAGGGACAAAATTACCAAGATACCTTTTTAACTCTGAGTCTTTCCTTGAATGAATTTTACTGTATTTAGAGGACACTAGGCATGGTTTTCTTTTAGAGGCAGACACCATAGTCAAAAAATTGAGAAGACTAAGAAATCATTCTACATCTTTTAAATTATTTATCACTTTACTGCTAGATATCTCTGTGGTACTTCAAGATCCAATACTCCTGATCTTAGGATAATTTTCTGGTTATATTGAGATTTACTTATTAGTATACCTTCTCATCAACTGTGTTGTATTTCATGGTTAATCCATTCCCAACCATTATCTACTTCCCAAAGCTTTCCATTTTGAGACTGTCAACAGTAGCGTTTTGGTGATATCATAGATTTATTTTTATCTGGATGTTCCTTCCCTCCGTTTAATGAACTTTATCTAAAGGAGCAGGGTAAAGTTGAGAGTTAGCCATCTTAGACTAGAAAGCCTTCCTGCTAGTCTATTTACTACTTTTGTCAAAAATCGTATTGTAGCATGATTTTCAACTGGAAAGTTTAGAGTTAAAACATAGTGATTTTTTACATTAAGCTTACAAAGAAATTTGAGAAATGGAATTATACAATAGATTTCCAATGTATTGGTAATAAATCTGGATCTCTTGATCAGTCTTATAGCTACTAAAGTATTCATGCAGAATATTTTAGTACACATATAATTATTCTCCTATGAGTTCAGTCTATAGGTAAACAAGGAAAACTGTTATTTTTAGGATAACAGTTCTTACCAATCTTCTTTACTCAGGGATGACTAGAATCTCAAACTGAGGTTCTAGGGAAAATGTAATCAGGCCTGTGACACCAGGCACACCTGCCTGTACATTTCTCCAAATTGCAAGGAATAGGGGGAGAAGAGAGTTGTGCTGACTCTCAGTGTGCAAGTGTGATATGAAATTCCCATTCTCTTTTCATTTGCAAGCATTCTCTGCTCTCACTCCCAAGGTCTTAGGTAAAGAGTACTTACATCTCTTAGCACTGTGAAAAGGCTGGACATCTCTGGCCTGAGAAATTATAATGGAAAACTTTTGTTTAAAAATCAGACCGCCCCAAAGCTTGTCAATCTTAATTTGCTCCACCAATTAGGCTCTCTATTTCTAAGGAGAAAAGAAAGTAAATATTGCTTTACTGGAACTGGTGCAAGCTATCATTTATAGTCAGATGATTAACTTTCTGCATGACTAACGCATATAAAGTGGAAGACCGAATGCTGCTTTGGCTATGTTAGAATATTTCAGTTTATGAGGGGGAAAGAAATACAATAAACTGACATCATGTAGTTACTGACTTCCAGGAACATTGCTGTGTAACATGGGCCAAGCGATTAAGGACATCTAGGTGTGGTTCTGTATTCAGAATGATTTGCTTTTTCCTAACAGAGGCACTTCTTTTTATGAGACAACCACAAGCAAGGTTATATAGCTATATCATCTGATTAATTTAGACTTTGAGGACAAGGTTAACTGAAGGTACAGCTGTAATTATATAATATCCTAATGTGAAGTTTATGTTACAAAAGTAAATTGACAAAAAATAATAAACTACCCAAAACAATGATATGAGAACTTGAGGACTTTGTGTGATGTAAAGTTTTTCAGTTAGGAAAAGTACAACAGAGATAATTCTTCTGTAATCCCAGAAGGTACCTATCACAGCAATGCTATCTCTGAAGATATCCTGAAGAGAAAAAAAGTTGAAATTTGTGGTTCTGACTAGTTATCTCCATCCAATTTAAGGACAGGGCACAGATTTGATTTTGAGGCAGATGTTCTAATTGATTACTGCTTTAGGACTTTGTGAGGTCATCATGCTTCCAATCAGAATTCTCAAAACACATGAACCTGTGATTATAAAGTTGCTCAGAACTGAAAGCATAAGCATTTGCAAATTTGAAAATACTGCAATATTTTGTTTTCACAACATGTTAAACTCACTTACATAGGAGGGTTTGCATGCATATGCAAATTTCCAATAATTTGTTTAAGAGAATACAAAATTGGATACCAATGGAAGTGACTGTCTGCATAGCAATTTTTTTCTTAACCTGCCTTTCCACTTTAATTTATTCAGCAGATAATTAGGTTTCAAACAGTCCAGCTTTCAAATTTCTGGTCTTTGGGGGGGAAATGCAGTTTCAGATAAGCAGGGGGAAAAACACTGAAGGCAAAAACATAAGGAAGAAAAAACAGATTCAAACTGATTCCATGACAGCCATTAGTGTCTATTATGGGATGACAGAATTCTCTGTTAGCTCAATTCTCACTCACGACTTCTAAGGTCACTTGACACTTTGCGTTAGACGGGTGGATAAATACAGATCCAAGGAAAAATGACAATAAGATTCAAAGTAAAGTGACGTCTCTTCATAAGGAAGAGCCCTGAACGGGAGAGTACAATAATTCACTTGGAAAAATTCTGAAGTCCTTTTAACTACTGACAGAGCTGGGCATAGTCTGATTATTGATGCACAAAATTGTATTTCTCATATAGGGTTATGCATTTTTTTAAAAAAATGAATACATGTTTTAAATATTTAGGTTAAATATTTAAATTTTAAACTATATTGCAATAGAAACAAAATAGTTTCTACCCACTAACTTCATTTTTCGATCCAAATTTTATTCATATACCTATGCATTTCAATCACATTTACTTAACTTTGTAGTCTTTCTTATAATTTCACAAATACTTTCCATATTGCCTTAATTTTATGTTTTGAGGGATTATTTTTAATAGATAAACATTTCGGGATGATTAATAGGTACAAATTGCAGTCCTCCTCCTCCCATGGCCATAAGTTTATTTTGAGATTTTCACTGATACAATATTAGAGCAATCATCTCCTTCTCCTTAGGCTCTGCTTGAATTGTTTCCTTATGGGATGTTTTTATAAAAGGAATAAATATGTTTGTGAAGAAGTATTCCATTCAAGCTGGTAACAATATTTTCCTAACATTTTTTTAAAAAGTTAATGCCTGTTTATATGCTATAGAACACTGTATTAAAATTTAGTCCACTTTACCCAAAGTTCTGCCTGTGATATATACTAAGAATCTTTATTACAAAATTTTTCAAGTGCTATGGGAAATATGAAGGTAATTCCTACTCAAATTGTATTTTCAATAATCCTACCATTTAAAATGCTAAAAATTATAAAGGCAGATAATAAAGTATAAGATTGTGCAATAAAGAGATCCCTATATGATGAATAAAAGGGACCTGAAAGATTGTATTTACAACTACAAGGAGTCACTGTATTTTTTAACAGAGAAGACTTGGATTAGAATTCTTAAAAAGAGTAGAATTTAGTGACACAGACAAAACTGTACCTATTACATTAAGTGAATGCAACTTTCATGTCACAAGATGCTCAGAAGATATTTCCATATTATCCTATAATTTCAGGGATGGCTCAAAATCAGAATAAGAACCTCATGTTCTGCAGAAGTCCACCAACCAGATACTCCGTCAAAGCTTGAAAGCAGGCTCCAAACCCATTGATCTACGTCTACTGACAGCCCTCCCTACCCTTATTCCTTTTTAGGCTACTTAACAAATGTAGTTATTGGTTGTCAAACATACGTGAGTGTCTTTGTCACTTTTCATTTCTCACTAAGATCCAATACTTGACAACCATCAATTAAAGGAGAAAAGATTTATTTCAGCTCACATTTTGTGGAGGTTTCAGTCCAGAGTCAGCTGTCTCCAAGGTAGAATGGCATTGTGGAAAGGCCTGGGTGGAGGAAATTTCCTCACCTCATCCATCTAAGAAGCAGAAAGAGAGAGGGGATTAAGGATTATAAATCCTTCATAGACATTCACTCAGTGACCCACCTCTTTTAGCCAAACCCCACCTCCTAACAGTAAGTCACTTATAATTTGTATAATGCAGTCATCTCCCAAAGGTCTCATGTGTGAGGTAGAAATCCTAACAGTAAGCAAATGGGTTTCAGGAAATCCACTGATGTGAAGGTACACTAATAGGCAGAGCAATTAGAGAAGAGAAAGGGCTGAAAGCAATAAGGACAGGAAAGGAAGGAGTTAAATGATCATTATTTGTGGATAACATAATACTCTACATAGAAGACCCCCAAAACTGCACCTAAAACTTCTAGATTAAATAACTAAGTTCAGTAGCATAGCATAGATGGATATAAAATCAACACTAAAGAATCCATAACATGCCTGCACACAGTAAACACTCAGAGAAATTCAGGAAACACCTTTCATAGTAGCATCCAAACAATGAAATACCTAGTAATCAGTCTAACAAAGGAAGTGAAAGATCTTTACATTGAAAATCATAGTTCCGTGAAAAAAGGGACCAAAAAGATATTTAAAAATGGAAAGATATCCCTTGTTCTTGTGTAGAAAGAACCTGTACAGAGAAAATGGCTATACTTCCCAAACTGATATACAGATTTAGTGCAGTCCTGATCAAAATACCAGTAGCATATCTCACAGAATTAGAGAAAGAAATACGAAAATTCATTTAGAACCAAAAGAGACCTAGAATAGCAAAAGAAAATCTGGCCAACAAAGGAAGGCAGGAAGCTTTCACTTTAAACTCAGGAACAAGACAAGGTTGTCCACTGTCACCATTTCTTCTCAGTGAAGTTCTGGAAATATTAGCCAGAGCAATTGGGCAAGAATAAGGATTAGAAAGGAAGAAGTATCACTATTCGCATATGACATACCCTACAGAGAAGACCCCAAAATCTCCACCAAAAGATTTATAGACTTAATAATCAAATTCAGTAGTGTATCTGGATACACAGTTAACACTCAGAAATCAATAGCATTGCTGCACACAAACAACAAACAGACTGAGAGAGAAATTAGGGAAAACACACCTTTAGCAATAGTATCCAAAAAATTGAAATATTAGGAATCAATCTAAGAAAGGAAGTGAAAGATCTCTACAGTGAAAATCACAATACCCTGAGAAAAGAGATCAAAATTTCAGACAATGGAAAGCTATTCCTTACTCATGGATAGGAAGAACCAACATTGTGAAAATGGCCATACTCCCAAAATTGTTGTACAGATTCAATGTGCTCCCAATTAAAATACCATTAGTATACCTAACAGATCTGGAGAAAACATTCCTAAAACTCATCTGGAACCAGAAGAGAACTAGAATAGCAAAAGCAATCATGGATAACAAAGGAAAGGCAGGAGGCATCACAATCCCTGACTTGAAATTATACTACAAAGCTACTACTATTATAAAATCAGCATGGTACCGGCAGTAAAACAGACCTGAGGCTCAACTGAGCAGATGAAATGTTGCAGACACAACTACAAACACACTCAGCCACCTTATCTTTGACAAAGAGGCCAAACATGTTCATTGGAAGAAAGATAGCCTCTTTAATGAATGGTGATGGAAAAACCAGCTTTGCACACACCAAAGGTTAAAATTAGACCCATGTCTATCATCATACACTAAGATAAAGTCAAATGGATCAAATCTCTAAGTATTAAAACAAAAACACCAAATTTGCTGGAGGGCAAAGTAGCTCAAAATCTCGAAGACATAAAGTTAGGTAAAGAGTTCATGAACAGAATCCAAACTGCATGGGAAATACTTCAAAGAATCAATTGGTATCTCATCTTCCTGAAGAGGTTTTGTACTTCAAAAGAAACCACCAACAAAGTAAAGAGAAAATCCACACACTGGGAAAATTTTTAGCCAACTGTCCCTCAGACAAAGGACTTCTATCTAGAAAATATAAAGAATTAAAAAACTCAGGCCCCCAAAATTCAAAGACAAAATCCAGAAATGGACATCTGAGATGAATAGGCACTTTTCAGATGAATAAATACAAATGGCAAATAACTATGTGAAAAATGTTCAACATCATTGGTCTTTTGAGAAATACAAATTAAAATAAAACTGAGATTCCATCTCACCCCAGAAACAATGGTTATCATCAAGACATCAGCCAGTAACAAACGTTTGAGGGGTTGTGGGGAAAAGGAACCCTTCTACACTGTAGGTGTCAGACTAGTACAAACACTATAGAAATCAGTGTGGACATTCCTCAAATACTTGGATTAGAGGTCCCATTCAATCCAGCTATTCCCTTTCTAGGTATTTTTCCAGAAGATCTGAAAACATACCACAGTGATATATGTGCACCCATGCTTATGGCAGTGAAATTTGTCATTGCTACATCTTGAAAACAATCCAAATGCCCATCAACTGAGGAATGGATATGAAAGATGTATTTTTTTACAATGGAGTATTACTCAACTATAAAAAAAATAAGCTCAAGGCTTTTATAGTTAAATGAGTGCAACTAGAGACCATACTCATAAGTGAGATAAATTAGACCTGCATGTGTAAACATCATTTTGTGTCTCCCTAGTGTAAGAACCTGAAAGAATAAATAAAATCCAAATGCCACAATAGGTACTGTGAAAGGGAAATAAACTGCACAAAGGAAGAAACAACTGGGGCATGGGAAAGGAGGAAAGAAAGAAGCAAGGGAAAAAATATATATGCACAAGATAGCTGGGATAATTGTATGGCTGATTTCTACTGGTCTATTGAAAGGAACAGTCAATGCTTAATTTTTTTCTTCTTTTTAATTTTTTGACTAGTTCTGCAGGCTTATATCTATCTGAACAATTAATTGGAAGACAACAATATGCAATATAACAACTATTGTTGAATTCCTATCATCTTGTTTAGTGACATTCTGTATTGTTTCTAATGTTTTATTATTATTATTTTTTTATTCTCTTTAAAATAAATTTTAAAAATCAACCAATAGCAAATGCTAGTGGGGCTGTGGGGATAAAGGAACTGTTTTCCTCTGTTGTTGGAAATGTACGACCACTGTAGAAGTCAGTGTGGAAAGTCTTCAGAAAAGTAAAATTAGATGTTCTTTTGGATCCTGTTATTCTCCTTCTTGGTTGTTGGGGACCACTACAAAGTGGCCCTGAGAAGGCTTTAATGTTACCCAATTGGCTTTTCATGTTTACTTGTGAGTTGCCTGAAGTTTAGGCACCTTGTCTGATAGGACAAGGAGACAGCTGACTTTTGGCTCCAACCCCAATTAACTACAAGGAGACTGCAGCTGCCTGCTCCACACTCCTACAATAAATACCAACCTAAAGATAAGGTAGTTCTCCTGATTGACATAATTTACTACTTGGGAAAATTCTCCCAAGGTCCTGTGAGATTTCTGCATTTTCTTGAGTCTCCCCTTCCTTTGTTTGAAAACCAAATAACTATGGGCTGCCCAGAGAAGCGTTTGGCTAATTCAGAGAATATTGAAGGTGTAAGAGAGTTAGTCTCTCCTGGAGCCCTGAAATCATTTCCATTGACTCATTTATTTAAGCCTTTGTCATCCACTCACTTGGATACTGCAGGCCTGATCAGCCTGCAATAACTTAGGGTTATTTAACCCGGTTTTCAATACTTGGTATCTTCCCCAAAGAATTAAAAGCATCATATCACAGCAATACATGCACACTCACAACTCAAGTGTGCATCAATGCATGAATGGATAAAGAAATGTGGGGTCTTTTTATATAATGGAGTACTACTGTGCCATAAATAAAGATGAGATATTTCTAGCTAAATGGATGCTCCCTGAGACAATACTCTTGAGTGAAATAAATCAAACACACGTTATTTAAATACCTTATTGTCTCTCCAGTGCAAGACATGAAAACGAGGACCAAAATATGTAATAGATATTAAGAAATGGGAAAAATGTTCAAATAGGGAGAGGGACAAGAGAGGAAGGAGGGGGAAAGGATGTAAAGGGAAAGAAAAAAGGAAGGAAAAATTAGAAACAAAGCTTTTATAAATAAGGAGGAGAAGAAGAGTTGAACAGTGGGGAGGACAATGGGGAATAAAAGAGGAATCAAAGTATATCACATACAGGATCAACTCCCTCTGGTGAGTGTTATCATTATGTATATTGAAAATGTACCAATGAAAATGAATTAAAGCATATCATACAGGTAACACTTTTTACAGGAATGCTTGTCATGTGACATGCTCAGTGAGTTAGCCATTGTTGTCACTAACAGCCTTATCATCTTCATCAACTTCTTTCTGTTCTTCATCAACTGTCTTCATCTTCATCAACTGTCTTTCTATTACAGATTTTCTTTAACTTTATTTTAAACTTGAGAAATATTACTTCATTCTTTTCACAAAAAGTAAAGGATCTAAATTTGTTGGGAAATAAACATGGGTGTTAAATTGTGCTCTTGATTTTTTGGCATTTAAAAAATTATTAACTATACCTTCAATTTCATTGACTGATATCAAATTAGAAATTTGATATCTTTTTGATTCATCTTTAGGAATTCATATGTATTTGGAATCTGTCCATTTTTCTGTCTTTTACATCTTATGAGAATGCAGGTTATTCAAGTAGGTATAGATTGTCTTTTAGATTTCAGCAGGATCTCTTGTGATTTCACCTTATTCATTCTTAATTGTATGGAATTGAGTGTTTGCCATTTTTGGTAAGACTGGCTAAGACTTTGTCCATTTTATTTAATTTATCAAAGATCCATGTCTTCAATTCATTGATTCTTTGTATTTTTTATTCTTAGTTTTATTTTTTTTAAATTTTATTTTAAAGACAAAAAAATGGAGACATATGAACCAGAAAAGCCATAAACAATACAGAATATACAAAGTTATACAGAATATAGTAGGGAATTAGAACTGGATGTTGTATTACATAGTTATCTTCACATTAGTTAACACAAAAACATTAAAGGAAATACCAAATTATAGATAAGATAGTAGGGAATTTGCACTGGATGCTGTATGATATAAAGTTATCTTCATTTCTGCTAGTACAAAAACGACTGAGGAAATACAGAAT
>PVLD010006247.1:0-39499 GCA_004027595.1 Dinomys branickii
CATCAACAACAACAACAACAGAAAAAAAAACACCGCTTGTTGCTGCTTTACATATTGTTATCTTCGAAGTGTGTGTTCAGGCTAACACATACAGATATACACTATTAATCTAATATCCTGTCTTCGATTATTGCTTAGCATTAAGTGATATAATACAATAGTAGAACCATGTTAGCCCTCCTGCACATATGTATATTGACAAAAAAAAAAACCTATGCAAGTTTTCAATAACCAAGAAATGGCTAAGTAATGCATAGCTATATGATATTTTTACAGAGATTAGCAATGCTAAATATTGAAGACAAAAGCTTATATCATATATTGATTTTTTTTTTTGAGACAGGGTCTCGCTTTGTAGTGTAGGCTGGCCTTGAACTCACTATAATCCTGCCCCAGGGAGGCTTCAAACTTGCAGCAATTTTCCTGCCTCAGCCTCTAAGTACTGGGATCACAAGCACATGCCACCATGCCCAGCTCATTACGTTTATGGAAAATAACATGTTACCTTCTCAATCAACACTATTATTATAGCTATATTTTTAAAAGGGAACATAAATATAGTAATAGCTGTCCTTTGATAATAGGTTATAGTACGATCTGTTTTCCTGATAGGCATACTCACTGCTATAAATTTCCCTCTTAGGGCTGCTTTCATTGTGTCCCATAAGTTCCGGTATGTTGTACTGTCACTTAATTGTAGAAACTGTCTATAGGTAATAGTATTTTTTTCCTTCTTTTCAAATTTCTTCTAGAAAGGCATATTAGTTTTTAATCAGAGGGAGAAAACAAAACACCAGAGGGGAAAAAAAAAACCACAAAGTTTTTTCTTTTTGTTTTACTCAGTATTGGGGAGCAAACCTAGGGCAGGACTCACACATGACAGACAGCTGCTTTGCCACTGAGCTACATTCCCCAGACTCACTTTCTAGGTTTTTAAGAAATTCTGTAGCTGGGTGTGGTGGCGCACTCCTGTAATCCCAGCACTTAGGAGGCTGAGGCAAGAGGATCGCCATGAGTTTGCGGCCAGCCTAGGCTATAAAGTGAGTTCAAGAGCAGCCTGAATTACATAGCAAGGCCCAGTCTAAAAAAAAATTCTGTCTTGTTATTTGCACCTTTTGGTTCTAGAGTCACAGAAAAGTACAGTCTTTCTTCTCCTTCGGGGCTCTGTACTGTGTACGTGATTCTCAGGGCCCACCTGCTTCTCTGCCAAGCATCCCAGCCATCAGGACCTCTTGAGGCCATGTCTGGATCTTCCATCTGTGGCCTCTTGCAGATTCTTAGCATGCTCTCCTGAAATAACACTTCTTCCACCTAATTTGTGAGTAGCCTCCTTCCTTTCTTTTAGGACTTAACCACAAAAGGAAACTCTAAATATTATGTTATTGAAGATTTTCTTTCTTTAATGCTGATACATAGTAGGACAATAAAAACTTGCTACCTGATCAGATATTCCCATTCAGCCCAAGTTCTTTGGGGTTAATGACTTTGATTCTGGAGTTACAAACTTGTAAAAAGGCCAGAAATTTCTCTTACAACACAAATGCCATTCAGTATTGTATCTTGGTGAACAGCAGGGAGACAGGGAAGTCCTTGGCATTATTTAAGGTCATAAATCCTGTGGGCACCAAGAGTAGCCACAAGTACCAGCTGAGGGCAACCACAGTTTCATGATGCTTTTTTTCCAGGGGTTATTGGACATCAAATAAAAAATGTGAACTTGAACAAATTAACGTAAGCTCATTACAGGCTGCAACTGTGTCTATAACATAGGTTTGTGATACAATGATCAAAGCCAAAACAACATAATTTCCCTAAAATCACCAAGAATATGGGGTGAGGTTTATTTTGTTTTGTTTTGTTTGAGAAAGGGTCTTGCTATATGTAGCTCAGGCTGGCTTTGAGCTCACTATGCAGCAGCGGCAGGCCTCGAACGTGCAGCCATCTTCCTGCCTCATACTCTGGAGTGCTGGAGTTACAGGCGTGCACCACCACACCTGGCTTAGGATGAGGCTTATTATACTGAGAGTATTACTCAAACTGTTCATTCAACAAATGAACAGAAGCTTCTACTATACCCTAGGCACTGTTCTAGGTCATTGGATACACTTACAAGCAAAACAGACAAGGTCCTTGCTCTCTTGGCACTTAAATACTAGCATGAGGGGACAGACAATAATATAAATAAAATAGGAAAACATGCAACAGTGAAAATGTTAGCATGACAATAGAAGTGGTTGATGTGAGAGTGACTGAGGGCAAAGAAGATGCTGTGGACATTTTTGGAGTTTTCGGGCTGCTCGGAATCCCCTTCTGTACTGCAGAAATTCCCATCTAGTAAGTCTAGTGTGAGGTAGACCTCCTTCCCACTATGACACGAAAATGGTGGCAACTAAAGTTCTCTTTCTGATGCTCCCTTACAGGCAGTGTGTGCAAGTATAGTCTGGGTTACACAACCAGATATATTAAATCTTAAACTGTGATCTAGTGTCAGTATCTGGGGACCACAGAGTCCCTGCCAGAGGGTAGCCACCGCGGCCATCAAGGTGCAGCTTATAAGATACCTGGCTCCACCATCATCATCTTACAAATTAAATGCACTAAAGGACACGATAAGCCGGGCGTGGTGGCGCACGCCTGGAATCCCAGCACTCGGGAGGCTGAGGCAGGAGGATCTTTGCGAATGTAAGACCAGCCGGGGCTGCAAAGTAAGCTCAAGACCAGCCTGAACTGCACAGCGAGACCCTCTCTCAAAAAGACATAAATAAATAAATAAATAACCTGATACACTTTTCAGTGTTACAGAGCTGGAGCTGGAGCAGGGATTCAAACTCACAACTATGTGATTCCAAAGCCCACACTCTTAACTACTACAGGATGTAATTTCCCAGAGTAACAATCACTTTGAGAATCTACCAGAGTCAACTAAATTGCCGCTACTCATTAATTTTCTTATACATTAATTGAGTATTTATCAGGTACGAAGCCTGTGACAGACACAGGGAGAGATGAAGGACATAGCACCTATACTGAAAGAGCCTAAAATCAATGACAAGGAGCTTTAACTCAGATTGGTGTGTGGCTTGGAAACACTAAAAGACACAAGAAGGGAAATATAAACTAGACAAGCAGAAAACCACATCAGTCAAAAGTAAAATGAAAATTGGGATTTAAGTCAGACTGGGCGTCTGGAGTGGTGATGCACGCTGTGTGTAATCCCCACACCCTGGACGGCTAAGGCAGTATGATGAAGTTTGGGCTTATCCTAGGCAACTTGGTGTGTTAGCAAGATTTTGTTTCAAGACTTAGAAGGCAGGTGGTTGAAGATGTAGTACAGTGGGAAGGCCCTGGGTTCAATCTCCAGTACCATAAATGAATGAATAAATGAATAAAATGGAAAAATTAAAATCTGACTGGTAGGCTCAGATTTATAAAAACCAAAATGTCAAATTTGATGTAACTCATGTCTAGTTAGCTTTCACCCCCCAACCCTCTGTACCAAGGATTGAACCTGGGATCTTTGCATTGAAATATATTCACAGCTCTTCTTAAAATTTTTATTCTGTCAAGGTCTCACTAAGTTACTGAATTGCCCAGCATGGGCTCCAACTTGTGATCCTCCTGCCTCATCTTTCCATGCTTGGATTACAGGGTGTGCCATCAAGTCTGGCTACTAGTTAGCAGTTACATAAATGTTTCTGCTGCTATCCTGAGAAGAAATGATAACATACTGGCAGATAGCTCATCCTGGAACATAGCCTTCCTTCTCTTCCCTAAGGAAATAGAGATTCAGTGCCTTTTCATAAACTTTTACAGGCAGAGAAACATAGCTAGCAACACATTTAAGTAGGTATTATTTACTCATAAAAGATTCACATCAGGAGGGAAATACGCTTAAATCTACCAACAAGCATAACTAGTTTCACACTTCAATCTAAAAATTTCTCAAACTCAAATAATTAGATCAATAAATCAACAGTTACTTGAAAATGGGAGATTTAATAATGGTCAAATTTTAAAAACATTTTAATGAGGGTTCTGTAAATAGGAACTCAGATAAGGAATAATTTTTACATGAGAGATTTGGAATTGGCAGAAGGAAGTTACATATATGATTAAACACTAGAAAAGACATCGAGGGGCTTTCTATCTCTGGTACAGTATGCAAATTATATAATGTTCAGTTCTGCTGAGGCAAAATGCCTGCCTCAGCACCCTCAAATTAGTAACTTTGAGAATTCATTAAATAAGTTTTTTTTTTCAGGGATGGGGATAGAATCTTAGACTTTCACACTGAGCTACATCCCTGCCCTTCTTTAATTTTTCATTTTGAGACAGGCTTGCTCCACTACCCTCCCTGGGCCTAGACTGAGATCTTTCTTTTGGAGATTCTCCTTCTGCCTAGACTACTACAATCTGTGATCCTCCTGCCTCAGCTTCCCAGAGTGCTGGGATTACAGGCATGCACCACCATGCCTGGGTTATGAAATAAAAATTTTCATGTGTTAGACTTTGAACACATAGTCAAGAACAAGCCAAAGACAGACCCTTCTCTTTAAAAGCACACACTATAGTTGAATATCAGTGGCACTAAGGCTAGTGTAATCACAGTACCATAGAGGACTTTAGTCCCTTTTTCAAAAGGTAAGTTTAACTGAATTACCAAAAGGAATAGCTAGGACAGTAAATAATAATAATAATAATAATAATAATAATAATAATGTTTTAACAACATAGAATAATAATAATTCTATCCATGCATTTTATTCATTTGTTTATTTTTTGAGGCAGGGTCTTGCTATGTAGTGCAGCCAGGCCTTGAGCTTTGTAGCTCAGGGTAGCCTCTAACACATGGCAATCCTCCTGCCTCAGCCTCCCGAGACTCTGCTTCAAAAAACAAACAAACAAAACCAACTCTAATAATATTGAGGGCTAATTTGTTTATAAGACACAAAAGCTCTATAAAAACTTTCTCTAATTAGAGTACAAAGGTTTAGGATGGCACCTACTGTACAATGTTGCAGGTTGGCTCTAACATATACTCAGTGAAAAGGAGAAAGAAGAAAGCAGGTTTCTAGGAAGTAGGAATATGAAAAACATAAAGACATCAAAGGTACAGAAGAAACACATGACATAAGGTTGTAATAAAAGTATGAGCTGCTATGCAGATGTTACACCTCTCAAAAAGTATTCTATTCCTGGAGCATCAAACTGCCCAGTATCATCACTGAAGCCCCTTTCCTTCCATAAACTTTTAGTCTACTGTGAAACTTTTTTCTACTAGCACATCTCTGATATTATGTAAAAGGTACTAGTAAGAAAGTAAAATTCATGGGGATGTGTGTCTACAATTCCAGCTACTTGGAAGGCAGAGGCCAAAGATCATGAGGTCAAGGGCAGCCTGGGCAACCCAGCAAGACCCTGGGCAGGGGGCAGGGGGCGGGAGCAAGCAGGCTGGCTAGCTAACTCTAGGAGGCTCAAATAGGAGAATCACAACTTGGGCCCAATTAGGAAAACTTATGAGACTGTGTCTCAAAATAAAATAAAAAATTCAATCAACATCTCAATTTGGAGGAATTAATATAATGCAAAAGTTTGCATTATATTATTTACTAATGATATAATACCTTGAGGTTAATAAGCCTTTAAAGAAAGTATTATCTGCAAAGATTACTCATCTGGAACAAAGGATTAAATGGTAATATCCAAACATGAGAAATCACCCACTTCATGTGTGTCTTGGTACTTGTCTTATACCACAAAGAGAATAGACTTAAAATATATTTAGGTACCTAGGCCTAGATTCCAGCTTCTTCAATGTGCCAGTTAGGCAAGTTACTTAATCTTTCTGAGTTTTATTTCCATGTTTGCAAAATGAGAATGCTAATAACTACTTCAATAGGTTGTTTAGAGGAATAAATGGTAAATTATACATGAAAGTACATAATAGTACCTGGATCACTGTAGACATTCAACAGATATAAGCCAAATGTAAATTCCACTAAAACCTCGTAATCCCTGTTTTACATGCCCAGTAGCCTCAGTTACATTTCTCCCTCCATTCTCTACCAGAGTTGAGGCTGACACTGGGGACTCCATTATAGGGGCAGAGGTAGGGCAGAGACACCAAGATGTCTTTATGACCTCTGCTAGCTTTGAAATATAAAATCAGAATGAAAAATGTAACTTTGTTATAAAAACAAAGGAAATCCACTTAGAAATTTGTACAAACCATATGTGGTAGCACATGCCTACAATCTTAGCATACTAGGAGGCTAAAGGCGGAGGGATTGAAAAGTCAATCAGCCTGGGAACTTAAGGACAGTGAGACTTTCTCAAAATAAAAAAAGTAAACACAACAGAACAAAAACAGGTGTGGGGGTGTACTACGCTGGGGACAGAGCTTAACACAAACGTCCTGGGTTCAATCCATAGTACTCCCCCCAAAAAACTTGTTCAAGATGCTTATAAAATAATAAATAAATTTAAAAAATTAAAAACAAAAAATGTTTATAAAGCTGGACTGAAGCCAGGTGTAGTAGCGCACACCTGTAATCCCAGCACTCGGGAGGCTGAGGTAGGAGGATAGTTGCAAGTTCAAGACCAGCCTGGGGTACAAAGTGAGCTCAAGGCCAGCCTGAACTGCATAATGAAATCCTGCCTCAAAAGGAAAAAGAAAATGCTGGGATGGGTGGCAGAGGCAAGAGGATTGCCAAGTACTACAAAATGAATGAATGAATGAATGAATGAATAAAACATACATAAATACAGCAGAATGTTTTTTGTTGGTGGTGCTTGTTTTGGAGACAGGGTCTCGCTATGTAGTTCAGGCTGGTCTTGAACTCATGGTGACCTTCCTGTCTCAGCCTCCCAAGCACTGGAAGTACAGGGGTATGTAATCATGCCAGGCTGGCAGAATGTTGATACTTTTGAAACAGGATAACAAGTGCATGGAGTTCACTATCCTGTTCTGTTTTGTTTATATTTTTAAATTCTTCCTAATAAAATCCTTCAAAAACTTTTTTTCAGTTGCTGGAATAACTCAGTAGCAGATCGTGCACTTAGCATGCTTGAGGTTCTGGGTTCAATTTTCAACACTAAAATAAATAAATATAAATCATTCTTCCTTTCTACAATCCCAGCAATCGGGAGGATAAGGCAGGAGGATCAAGGCTAGCCTGGGCTACAAAGTGAATTCAAGCCCACCCTGAACCGCACAGTGAGACCCTGTCTGTTCACTTAAAGACAAAAAAACTTTATTCCCAACTGAAAGTAATACAAAATGTGCAATATCGATTAATAAAATGGAACATCATTAATAATATACAGTTAAATCAGGTCCAAAACATATACGGCCATACCAGTCTTGGAGATGGAAGGAGACAACTCCAAGAAATACATATCCTTACAATGTTATAACTAGGATATTCAGCATAATGTTGGGAACACAGATGATATTTTGTTCTTATTTTCCTGATATTCTATAGTAAAGAGTTACTTTTATGATAATATAGAATCAGCAGTTAGGAACCAGTTTTGGAGTGAATCTTAAAGGGGTAGAGATGTAGCTTAGTGGCAGAGCACTTGCTGAGCATGCACAAGGGCCTGAGTTCAATCTCCAATACTGGTAAAAAAAAACCCAAAAACTTAAATTTGAATCTGACTCTACTATTCTCTAGATTGTGTGATCTTGGGTAAAATTACTTACCTTCTTAAGGTCTTGGGATTTTTTTTTTTTTTTTTACTTGAAAGGTATATATTATATATCTATCTCATAGGGGTACTGGGAACATTAATAAGATAACATATTGTAAAACACTTGGCACATGCCTCGTATATGAAGTGCTCAAGAAGCACTGGGTATGTCTTCATCTCTTACATACAGATAACAACAGTACCTACCTCATACAGCTGCTGTGAGGATTCCATAGGATAACTGGCATAATGTAGTGTTTACTGTGAATGACATGTTATTTGCAATAAGAAAGTATCACTTGAGAAAAACCCCACTTCAAGTTGGGGTTGTAGCTCAGTGGGACAGCATATGCCTAGCATATGCACAACCCTGGGTTTGATACCCAGCACCATAAACAATGAAAGGCCTACTTCAAAAAGTTAAACAGAGTTACCATATGACCCAGAAATTCTACTGCTAGGAATATACCCAGGAGAACTGAAAATGTTCACACAAAGCCTTGTACTGGTAGGTTCAAAGCAGCGTTATTCATAACAGCCCCAAAGCAGAAACCATCCAAAGTCCAACTGGTAAATGGATAAATACAGCATGGTACATCCATATCAGGTGGAATATTATTCAACCATAGAAAGAAATAAGGCACTGATTCATACTACAATTTGGATAATATAATAGAAAACACTAAGTGAAAGAAGCCAGTCACAAAAGACAAAAGACAATGTATTGTATGATTCTTTACACGAAATGTCAAGAGCAGGAAAACCTACAGAGGTGGAAAGTGGATTAGTGGTTGCTTAAGGCTAAGAGTCAAGATGGGGATGACTGGGAGTGGGCAGCAATAGCGCAAAAGAATGTTTCTTATTGGGGTGATAACAATTTTCTAGAATCAGAAAGTGGCGATGGTTGCATGACTTTGTGACTGTATTAAAAAGTGCTAAACTGTATACTTTTCCTGGGCTACACAGTGAGTTCAAGGCAAGCTTGAACTGCACAGTGAGATCCTGTCTCAAAAAACAAAAACAAAAAGGATAAAGTATCCTAAGCTATTCCTGATTCACCTATCACTTCTAGGTCTCCCAAGAGTGATGTGAGCATAGCAGGTAGCAGTAACTATTGCTGAATGAACAGCACCGTAACTACTTTCGTACACATATAAGGTTTTATACCTGTCAATGTGCTTTTGTTCATGCTCTTAATTTGCTACAGAACAATCCTGTGAAAGAGCCACAAAGCTATTATTATCTGCATTTAACAAGGGAGAATTGCAGCACAACACTATGTAGTATTGAGGAGGAGACCCTGGCCTGGGACTAGAGGTCTTGCGCTTCAGACCTATGTCTGTCTTTAAGCTGCCTGTATGATCCTGAGTAAGGCATTTCGCTATTTGGTTCTTTTCCCATTTGTAAAATGACAGGTGGATTCAGAGATGAGCAACAACACCTCTTCCAATGGTGCTCTGCTATAATTTTTGTTCACTGTGCTATAAGGAGACAGTGCTATGTAGCAGCATCTCAGTTCTGCAGATAGAACCTAAAGCACCTGCATTCTCTTTCCTTTGGACATGCAGCCTTACCACAGCAGGGAGGCAACCCCAGCCAGAGTGACAACTGACCCTCTTTCAACATTCTCAATTATGCAAAAGATGTACGCAAGTTTCCTTTTACTCTATTTGTAATGGTTTTCCTACTGGAGCAATCCTATAGAAGAGAAGAAAAGTAAGCCCAACAGGTTTTTTCCTATGCCTAAACTTCATTAGAAGTACCATAGTAGGCTGGGGATATAGCTCAGTGGAATAAGCGCTTGCCTAGCAAGCGCAGGGTCCTGAGTTCGATCCCCAGTACCGCAAAAAAAAAAAAAAAAAAAAGAAGTACCATAGTAAGACGAAAAATTGAGCTATGGAATCTAACAGACCTAAGGTTCAAATTTCAGCTCTGTCACCTATTTTCTGTGTGACTTAACATTTCTAAGCCTCAGTTTCTTTATCTGGCAATATCTACCTTTGCAGGGTGATGAGGAATGGAAGAATACACATGTAAAATGCCTGACACTGAACCTGGTAATTAATAGTTATCGAACATTCTACACAGCTTACAGATATTATCTCACAACAAAGCAACTCTACAAGGTACTATTATCATCATTTTACAGATGGAGGAGCTGAAGCACAGAAAAGTTAAGGTGCTAAAGTCACGTAGTTATTAAATGGAGAATCACCCTACTCTGACATCCAAACCCCAGCCATTGCCCACTAAAAAAGAATTACTATTGTTATCATTAATGCAACCTTGTCCAAGCAGTTTTACCTAAAAGAAGCTTTGTATTTCTTACCATTCTTCAGGACTAAGTGAAAGAATCAACATTACCTTGGCTAAGGGTATAGATCAAGGGGTAAAGTGCCTGCTTAGCATGCACAAGGCTGTAGGCTCAAGCTCTTGCACTAAGAAGACATATAAAACAAAACAAAATAAAACAAACAAAAAAATCACCTTTGCTCTGCTGGTCTCAAATATACTTATAGGATGCCACTTTAGGGTCATGGACGAAGTTTGGCTGGTAAGATAGGCCCATAGCAAAACATCTTTGAAACAGTTCTTTCCCATCTTAGAGGCTCCTGCCTCAAATGATCGCATGTGGGACTGACTAAGGTTTTTCTCTATCAAGTCCAACCTAAGAAATGCTTCACTTTCTGGGAGTCTGGATGAGAACTCACTTTGATGTCTCCTCTGCCTAAATGGGTTCTACAGTATCATTTGAGTTTTGTCAAGTTTTTTCCTGGGTGTTTCCAGAACTTTGACTTTCAGCAATCAGCTTCCTTGCTTTCTCCTAGGCACCAAATCATAAAGTAGTGGAGGGAAAAAGGAAAAGGCAGAAGGGGTGCAGGTGTGGTGGTGCACACCTGTAATGCCAGCTAGCGGGGAGGCTGAGACAGGAGGGTCATGAGTTCAAGGTCAGTCTGGGCAACTCTGGTCTCAAAATACAAAATAAAAATAAACAGAGTGGGGGCTATAATTCAGTGGTAGAATGCTTGCCTAGTATGCATAAGGGCCTGGGTTTAAACCCCAGTATCATAAAGGAGGAGAAAAAAAAAAGGATGCAAGGAACATATTTTGACAATGCTGTTCTCCTTATTTTAAGAGCATCTATAGTCTTGAATTTTTCTGAACTTGCATCTTTGCAAATCCTGCTACAATTAAAAGTATCTCATATAAGCAAGCCACTCTCCTTACTCTACTCTAAGCAGAAAGGTCAAGAAAAATGAAGCTGATCAATTTGGAAATACTTTTTTTCTGAGTTGCAGCTGTGTGACATCCAGGCAGGCGTCTCAGGAGGGAACCAGCCAGCCATCAGCATCAGCACTCAAACACTCAGACCTCAACTGTAGAAGTTCCCTGAACAGAACTGCCTGGCTCTCATTCTGAGAAAATCTCCCTAAAAAGATAAAGGATGCTGGGCATGGTGGTGCACGCCTGTAATCCCAGCACGCGGGAGGCTGAGGCAGGAGGATTGTTGTGTGTTCGAGGCCAGTCTGGGCTACAAAGTGAGCTCAAGGCCAGCCTGAACTGCATAGCAAAACCCTGTCTCAAAAAGACACACACAGACACACCAAAAAAAAAAAAAAAAAAAAAAAAAAAAAAACGAAGGGATAGCAGTTCTATTCTTAAAAATAGAATCTTGGAGCCAGGCTGGTGACACACACCTGTAATCCCAGCACTCAGGAGGCTAGGAGGCTGAGGCAGGAGGATCATCTTGAGTTTGAGGCCAGCCTGGACTACACAATGAGTTCAAGACCAGCCTGAACTACATAGTCCCCCAAACAAAATCTAGAATTATGAATAAGGTCAAAATTTTATCAAGGTTCTGATCCTACACAATTGCCTAGAAGTCCCTAGATAGAGCCTTGGGCAAGGTCTTAGTCTGTTCCCCACCCCCACCCAAAGAAAACAAGGTTAACACCGCCCCAGATGGCTACAGGGAGGATTAAGGGTCATTATTCCTGGCATTCAGTGCTGGCTCAGCTCTAGTAGTTGTGACCTTGTTCATCCTAAAAGACATTAAATACAAAAATACAAACAGAAACCCTTGACTCTGGCTCTATAGGAGCGGCTACGAATTTTCTCTTCACTGAGCCTCTACACTGGGCCTCCTATACTCTGACCTGTTCACTATATCCCCGTATTCAAGCTTCAAATTTTTAGGTATTAGTCACGAATGCCACAAAGTCGTTCAGGGAGTCTGCAGCCATGACTAATAGCACAAACAATGAGTCCCAGTGCTCTTAGGGTGTCAGTCAGGTCCAAACTGACTTCTCAGGAAGTCAATAAAATGATACTCCTTTACGCCAAGCCCTAGCTTTTGAGGGCAACCATTGATATCCAGCGAAAAGCACGTATTATGTCATTTAGTCTTCATCAACCCACTATAAAGCAGGTGTCACCGTAAGCCTCATTTCACACATGAAGAAACTGTAGCTCAGAGAGAACCTATGACTTGTTCTAGGTCACAAAGCTCATGAGAAGCAGCTATAGGTTCCAATAACATCCCTACCACTACTAGTTATGTAACCTCCAGCATTCATTCTTCCTTTCATTTTTACTTTTTTTTGGCAGCACTCAGGATTTGAGATTGAACCCAGGACACTGACACTGAGCTACATCCCCAGCCCTTTTTTTATTTTTGAATTTTGAGACAGGTCTTGCTAAGTTGCTAAATTACTCAGGCTGGGCTTGAAGTTGTGATCCTTCTGCCTCAGATCCCCAGAGTCCCAGGATTACAGGTGCAAGTCACCATGCCCGGCTCTCCAGAATATTTCTTAACTTTCTAGAGGCTCAGTTTCTTCATCTGGGGATAAAGATCTTTCCTGTTTAAGAGGTTCCTGAGATACTGTAGAGTGTCTAGCAAGTGTCAATATATACTAATTTTTACACAGCAGAAAAGATGAATTCGATATCATTTTCACAGACTCACAAAGTTTAAAATAATAATAGCTCACTTGTTCAATTATCAACGTAAGTATAAGCCCCTACCATATCCTTGATAAGAAGTGGCGAAGTCTTGGCTTGAATACCTCCACAGATGAGGAACTTACTCTCTCACAGGTAGCCTACTTTGTTTTTGGGAAGCCAAATTTTCTCCTATGAAAGAAAAGTCTACCACTTAAAATTTCCTTCTTTAATCCTGGTCTGCCTTCTAAGATCACACAGAAAAGTCCAGTTCCTGCTCCCCATGACAATTCTTCAAGAATTTGCAGACAGGTATCATGTTCCACATCTCAGCTTTGGACTTTTCAGCTCTTCCTCATGTATCAGTCTCACAGCCAGCTCAATATCAAAAAGCAGAAGATGTGAGTTTGAATCTTTCCTTTTACGCGTTATGTGAATTTAACCAAGTTCCTTAACCTTGCTGAATCTGTCCCTTCATTAGTGTAAAACAGAAAATGATTCTCACCTCACAAGACAGTCCTGAGGATTAAACTAGACAAAGTAAAACTACTATCTGGGACCAAGCCAAACATATTTCAGACTGTCAATAAATATCAGTCACTTTTTTAAGGTATTTGCTAGTATCTCTCAAAGTGAGTTAGCCAGAATTAAACGTAACCTCAAGGAAGTGGTTTCTGATGGCAACTGTCAGGATTCTGGATTTTGAAAACAAGAGAGCTGAGCCAGCATAGCCCATGGGTTCTGTGCATCCAGCAATCAGTTGGGGCACCCCATGGAGTATCCACAGGAAGGATGAATGAAGAAAGGAAACAGAAAAGATCATTAGGCCAGTAACCCAAAGAAGTGGCAAGTGTCACCGTTTCACATGTTTATCTATGACCTTCTCTGAGATTCAACTGCAAATGTGAGCTACAGGCCTTAAATGAAAAGGAGATGAAAAATACAAATCTACAGACCACGTCACACCTGGATCTTCCCTAGGAGTCGGCATGTCAAGGCCACAGATGTGTGCAAGTGCCTTCAAGATGTCTATTTGTGTCCTTCTAAATTCTGAAGCCCAGGTGTGTGAAAACACCCTGCAGAGGACATTCAATGAGTTAATACTGAATTCCTTCCACCTAGAAAAACTGTCACTTGTGTGACAATTCCAAAGCTCAAAACTGGCAAATTGTTGGTAACACCATCACAATAATCATCATTATACATATTTATACATATATAAATATAATCATTACACCTATTTTCTCAGTGACCAACAGAGGAGTAAGTTTATCCAAATTTACATTCTGTAGTTTATCCAAAAGTGCGACTTCTACAAGTTGAGATGTGATCTGAGTGTAAGTGCCTCTAAATAGGTCAAAAGAGGAAAAAAGGGGAAGAAAAGAGGAAGACCCCAGATTTTCAGGTAGTGTGATCACAAATTAAAACAGAATGTTATTTCTGGTCTGCCAATGACATACAGCCTATAATGAAGAAATCAGACTCAGGCCTACTTGTTACTCCTTTTAGAAGATCAGGGTATTAAATCCAACAATAAAAATTCAATTCCAACCCAGGCGTGGTGGTACATGCCTGTAATCCCAGTACTTGGGAGGCTGAGGCCGGAGGATTGCCTTGAGTTCAAGACCAGCCTGGGCTGTTAACACAGTGAGTCCAAGATCAGCCTGAATTACAGATTGAGACCCTGTCTCAAAACAAAACAAACAAACAAAAAAACAAAAAAACCCAAAATAGATAAAGTAAAGGTACAAAAATAAGCTAGACCTCACACCAGAAATAGCCTCCTTAGGTGTTTCCTTCAAGATAGTGAGCAGCCACTGATCCTTGAAGAACTCTGAAGTATAGAAACGTTTACTGCAGACCACTGGGAACCCCTGTGCCCCAGGATGGGCTTTTCATAAGTCACTGAGTCAGAAGGAGCCCTCACAATAGTTTTACTTTCAATACTGTTTCAGGCTTATTTAAAAAGGAACACTTGGGCTGAGGATATAGTTCAGTCATAGAGGGTGTGTTTGTGTAGCATGCTGGGGGGCCCTGAGTTTGATCTCCAGCAACATAAACAAATAAATAGGTAAGTAGAAAGAAGGAATGCTGCCAGTACCATCTTTCGGGACACTCCATCCCCAAAACACCTTTTAAAAACAAAAACTTAACTGCCATTTCACCCATCCTTGGAAAGCATCCTCCCATCCTTGGAAAGAATGGGGAGTATACAGCCACTCTACTAGGCTTCTTCTGAACTCACAAGCTTGAGAAAAATACTTTAAAATCGCCTTACTACCGGCTCAGGAGGTTCAAGAAAATCAGAGAAGAACTTCATGGCAGACAATTACGATGGGCTGTTAGATACATGTGATAAACTGTGTACTCCAGAAACCATAGTAGTACGCTTGCAGCCAAGAGCGAGCCAAAGGGCACCAAGCACATTCAACACGGCTGGCAGCTGGCAAAGGGACGCCCCACTGCAGCTTTCAGAAAGAATGGACCCTGCTGGTTCGCGGACCTATCTCCGCACTTCCTACTTATCCTCTAAAGTGGGTACTGAATAGCCCACTCCCAAGCAGAGGCCCTTTGTACCGGCAACCGCTGGTACAAACACCTTGGCAAAGTTCAGTTTGGTGCCAGACAGAAGCCTGAAAATGAGAGAGAGACAGAGACAGAGACAGAGACAGAGACAGAGACAGAGACAGAGAGAGAGAGAGAGAGAGAGAGATAGATACAGAGGAGAGGAGAGGAGAGAGGTACAGAGAACGGACTGGAAGAGAACAGGTCAGGTCACTGCCCTTTGTAACTTCCACCTGCTACTCTCTTCCTGAGACCGACGCCAGATCAGATGTCAAAACTCAGGGAAAACAAAAAAAGCCCCCAAACAACAAAAGTCCCGTGAGAGGACGATTTCCACCTCACCTCGACAGAGCCCCCGAGACTCCCGCCGCATCCCTCCCTGCAGGTCCCGGCCAGCCCCTCGGTCCCCACCCCGCCCCGGCCCACTCTGCCCTCCGCCCCAGCAAGGCCTGCCCCAGCTCGGGACGCCCCGGGGCGCCAGGACCGGCGGGCTCAAGGCCCCGAGGCCGACAGGGCTGGAGCCGGCCCACAGCGGGCGGCCCGCGTGCCGGGGCTGCGGGAGACGGTCCCCGCCTTGGTGCCCACGGAGGCAGGGTGCTGCGGCGACGCGTACCTGTCAGGTCTCTTCCTCGGACCAGCGGCGCAACTTCAGGAGCCCATGTCGGTCCCGGGAGCCCGGCCCCTCTCCCAGGAGTGGGGGCGCGGATCCCGGGAAGGGGGCTGGGGGACCTGGGCAGGTCTAGCCTCTTCCCATGCTCCCCGCCCGGCGCCTGGCCGGGGCCGGACAGCGCCTCCGCCCGCCCCTGCGCACCGCCTCACACCCGCGCTCACACACACTCACACTCCCTCGCGCGCTCTCACACACGCACTCCCCTCCCTCCTCCTCCTCTGTTTATCTCCTCCAGCTGTCTGGGGACCCAGGAGAAGCCCAGCACTGCGCCTGCGTCACGTCGTCTCCGCGCCCTCCCGGGGCCTCACAGCCGGCGACTACGCTACGGAGACAACGTCCGGGAGCTTCCAGAATGGCTAGCCAGGGCCCCAGCTGCACCCCCGCCCTCTCTGCGCCCGGTCAACGTCTGCTACCGGCGGCGCCTACGAACCTGCTAGTGGGGGGAGCCGCGGCGGCCAATCCGCTTTGCCTCTCGCGGGACCGGCAGCCAGTGGGCGGGCGGGAAAGCTGAGCGAAGCCCTGGGGCATTCTGGGAGTCGTAGTTTTTCACCTTTGAGGGGGTTCTTGCTGAGCGGGCTTGCCCCGCCCGGTTGCCATTAGTTACCTGGACGCACCTTCCACCCCCACCACCGCATAAAATGCTCCCCCACACAGCTTCTAGAACCCTCTCGCAATACACTCGCCCATTTCCCTTGGAGCCCACCAAAGTCCCCTGGGAGTTCCCCAGTACTTCCTCCGAGCCCCTGAGTTGCAGGACCCCTCAGGCTAGGGCCCACAGAGCCAAACCTCAACCTCCTCCTTCCGGCTTTGAGGGAGCTGCTAAAGTAGCACATTCCTCTTTTGGTCTCCTGAGCCTGACAGAAGAGGATAAAGGAGAATCATTCCTATACCGAGTGACCTGAAGGACAGTCACCCACACACTCCCTGGGAGCTCCTCAGGCTGATGGGAGAGACAGAAACAGGCCAGTCAGAGACAATGGAGTCACTGCAGTTCCTGCCTTTGAAAAAGTTCCATCCGTGTAGAGTCCCAAGTCTGATGGAGACAACTTCCTCTCAAGGGAAATTTCCAAGGTGCCAAGCGATGCACTATGCCTAACTTCCTAAGACAGAAATCAAGCCTCAAACCAGAAAAGGAGGGCTCTACCATGGCTTTCTGAGAGGGGAAATTGTCACTCCCCCATTGGGTGCAACTTCTCAGATCGCAGTGATTTATTTTCACTGTACTGGGTACACTCCTTTGGACAGGCACTATTGCTGTCTGTGCTTTGGAGGAGACGAAGGTGGAGCATAAAGAGGTGAAAGGTAACCTGTCCAGGGTAGCACAGCTGATAAGCAAGCAAGTTGGGATTCAAACCCAGATCTGCCTAACTTCAAACTCTGAGCCTTTCAACATTGATTTTTCCTCCTGTGAAAACCAGGCAACACCCATCTTCAGAAAGGACTGGATATACATATTTTTCACTAAATTATTTCTCGCATGCTTATCACTGCAGGAGTTGCCCCCTCGCCCATTCTGCTCACATCATTAATGTGAATTAGCCTATGAGCTCCCAAAGGCTGATGGTTACCTACTTGGGGAAGGAAGAACTTATTGTTGTGAATTCAGCTCACAAAGCTTTCCATGCCTTTCTCCTAAAAATGTTGTGGGCGCCAGGCATGGTAGTACACACCTGTAATCCCGGCACCTGGGAGGCTGAGGCAGGATGATCATCGAGAGTTGGAGACCAGCCTGAGCTACAAAGTGAGTTCAAGGCCATCCTGAACTGCATAGCGAGTTCCTGCTTCAAAAAGACAAAAAAAAAAAAAAAAAAAAGAAAAAGTTGTGGGTCATTCTTCCTGGCCTTTCCCTCTCAGTCAGCAGTTCCACTAAATATATAAATTAAAGATTATAGATTTTGGAACTAGAACAAAATTTTGAGATCGTCTATCCATAGCTCCTCCAGTGCAGGCTGCAACCTTGACTAGACTCATTGGGTCATTTAGATTAAATGATAGCTAAAATTTATAGAACCCTTTCTATGGGAGATAAATGCTTATAGTTGGTTAAGAAACACTCCCACAGTCACATAGATAGAATGTGGCACATTTAGGATTAAAACCCAGATTATTGTAATACAGAACCCTATTTTAAACCTTTTTTTTCTAGTTAGGCGTGGTACATGCTGATAAACCTGGTTTGGAAGACTTGAGACTAGAGGATGCCAAGACTCTTAAAAATATGTTTATAAACTATTTACTGAAAATCATAGAATGAATACACTTTCAGATATTTCCTCTCAGAGTGTTTTCTGGAAAATTTATGAACAAACATTGACATAATTTTTATATTATTTCTACAGATCTCCTCTACATGATTATTTTTCAAAGGATTTTCAAAATAGTTTTACAGGTAGGCATGGTGGCACATGCCTGTAATCCCAGCACTCAGGAGGCTGAGGCAGGAGGATCGTTGCAAGTTCAAGACTAGACTGGGGTACAAAGTGAGCTCAAGGCCAGCCTGAACTGCATAGCGAGACCCTATCTGAAAAAGACCAAAAAAAAAAAAAAAGTATATATGTAGGGTTTCTCTTCAATTTGACTTCTTTCATATATTTGACAATAGCTGTGCATACTGAAAGCTTTCCTACATTGCCTACCTAGGCTTTGGGCCCAGTGTGATCTTGTTCTGAGGGTTAGGGTCCCTGTTACCTGAGTTTTTTCTACATTTCTTACATACATGGACTTACTACCCAGATTGGGTTCTTTTATATTTATAAAATGAAGACCTTACAGCAACTTTTTTCCTAAAGTGCTTACATACACACAGTTTCTACCCTGTGTGCATAATTTCATGCATTTGATGGCATTTTTGTGCACTGAATTCTTTTCCACATTGCTAATACACGTAATGTTTCTCCCCAGTGTGAGATTTTCTGTCTATAAAATGAGGACAGAACAGCAAATCCTTTTCCCCATTGCTTACATACATAGGGTTTAGGATGGCAAGATTGAGGACATTGTGTGAAATTTAGTAAGATCCTCTCTCAAAATTTAAAAACTAAAGAAGCCAGGCATGGTGATCCACATCTGTAATTCCAGCACTCAGGAGGCTGAGGCAGGAGGATTACCGGGAGTTTGAGACCAGCGGTGGGCTATGTAGTGATTCAAGGCCAGCCTGAACTACATAGTGAGATTCTGTTTCAAAAAAAGGAAAAGAAAAGTTCAGGATGCAGCCCAAAGGTCCTGGTTTAATCCCAGTATCACACAGACACACAAAACACCCTTGTTCGTTGCGGTGAAACTACAGAGCTTTTTAGATGTACCAACAAACAAGAACGAGCAGTCTATGGCACAGAGGAGACACTCAGTAAATACTTGTTTTTTGGGTTTAGTTTTTTTTTTTTTTTTTTTTGTACTAGAAATTGAACTCAGGGCCTTGTGCTTGCCAGGCAGGTGCTGCACCACTGAGCTGCATCCCTGGCCCTCCTCAGTAAATACTTGTTCTCAGAATAAGTGCTTGGTAGAGGAAGTAGGTGACAGGAAGAACACAGTTATAGCTGCAGTGATTATTGATTATTTTCTATCCGTACTCAGGCTTGGTCGCAAGAGTTCTCTTTCCCTACATGAATATCTAAACATATTATGTACACCTTCACATATACTAACTCACTTGATCCTCACTACCACCTAGTGAGTAAGGTATTATTTTTACTCCAGTGTAGATTTTTTTTTTTGTCTTTTTGAGACAGGACCTCACTATACAGTTCAGACTGGCCTTGAGCCCACATTGTAGCCCAGGCTGGTCTTGAACTTGCAATGATTCTCCTGCCTCAGCCTCCTGAGTGCTGGGATTACAGACATGTGCCATCACACCCAGTTTCCATTACAGATTAAACAAAACTCAAAAGAAGAACAGGGACTGTAAGTGCTGAAGAAAAAAAAAAAGAGAGGGAGGGAGTGAGAGAGAGAAGAGGAGAGGAAAGAGAGAGAGGGGAGAGGGAGAGGGAGAGGGAGAGACAGAGGGAGAAGAAGAGGAGGAGGGAGAGGAGCAAAGTTGTTTGTGGCAGTAAATCAGCTGCTTTTTCTCTCCTAAGAGCCGCCACTGATCACCACACCTGGCAGGGGAGATGACTTCTGCTAATCAGAAAGGACAGATCAAATAGGATTCCAGTGTTTTAATGTACAGTGAGGAATAATTCTGAACATAGCTGATAATAACTAGAACATGGGTCCTGTCTCAGAGAGAGGTTACTATAGCCAGGCACTGAAAAACCAATACTGTTACCTGTGAGATGAGCAGGTGATTTAGCCTCTTTTGCTGTCTAATAAGGTATACCATATGTTATCACCTACTTGACAAAAGTAATAAGTATACATTCACAGCATGTTGAAATGATGAAATTCAAATTTTAAGCCACCAGTGGTTTAGAAGTGATAATATCTGAGGTCAAGACTTACTATAAAGCTACAATAATCAGCTGGGTGTGGTGGTGCACGCCTGTAATCCCAGCACTCGGGAGGCTGAGGCAGGAGGATCGTTGCGAGTTCAAGACCAGCCTGGGCTACAAAGTGAGCTCAAGGCCAGCCTAAACTGCATAGTGAGACCCTGTCTCAAAAAGACCACGCACAAAAAAGCTACAATAATCAAACAATGTGGTATTGGTGAAAGAATAGCCAAAAAGAGAAATAGAACAGAACTGGTAACTCAGAAATAAACCCACATAAATCAACCAATATAATATAATCGACCAATATTTGGCAATAAGTAAAGATAATTCAATGGAGAAAGAGCAGTCATTTTAATAAATGGCGCTAAAACAACTAGATATGTCCATAATAAATAAATCTAGGGTTATATGCCAGGTGTTTGTACTGCATTTCAAATCCGTTCAAGTCCTAATCCTCAAATTGATGGATGAGGAAGTCAGATGTTTCAGAGGTGATTAGGTTGCGAGGATGGAACCTCCACAAACAGGATTAGTGCCCTCCCAAAAAAGACCCTAGAGAGCTGTTTTGCTCCCTTCTGCCAAGCAAAGACATAGCAAGTGGATGGCAGTCTATGAACCAGGAAGTGGAACTTCACCAGATTCCAAGTTTGCCACTGCCTGGGCTTGGATTTTCCAGCCTCCAGAACTGTGAGAAATAAATTTTTGTTGTTTATGAGCCACTCAGAATATTTTTATTATTTTTATTATAGCAGCCCAAATAGATTGAGACATCTAAACGCTGACCTTAAACTTTTCGTAAAAATTAACACAAAATAGATCATAACTGTAAACGTAAAATGCAACATTAGAAAACTTATAGAAGGTGTCAGTCATAGAAGAAAACTTGGGTGACCTTGAATCGATGAGTTTTTAGCTACGTGAAAGAAAATATTGGGAAAGGCCCAGGAGAGGACCGGATTGAGAGAAGACGGTTAATGGGCCCAGGGGTGCAGTTTAATAAGAGGAATAACTTCTAAGGTTCACATAGCATAGGGAGACAACTATGGTAGAAAACAATTAAATATTTCAAAATACTGAGTAGAGAAGATTTTGATTGTTTCCAACACAAGGAAATTATGTATGTACGTGAGTACGTATGTATCTGTCAATCTAAAGTGACAAATATATGATCTGATTGTTACACCTTATATTCATATATTGAAATCTCACATGGTATCCCCAAAATATGTGCCATTACTAGATACTTATTTATTGATTGATTGAGGCAGGGTCTCACTACGTAGTTCAGGCTGGCCTTGAACTCACTATGTAGCCGAGGCTGTCTTCAAACTAACAACAATCCTCCTGACTCAGCCTCTCAAGTTCTGGGACTACAGGCCTCCACCACCACATCTGGCTGTATGTGTCAATTAAAAAATATATTAATTTGAAGGGCATGGTGGCACGTGCCTGTAATTTCAGCACTCTGGGAGGCTACAAAAGTTCAAAACCAGCCTGGATAACTTAGTGACTCAGCAAGACCCTGTCTCAAAATTTAAAAAAAGTTTAAAGGGCTAGGAATATAATTCAGTGTAAAAGCCTTGGGTTCAATTTCTGATACCTTAAAATATCATAATAATAATAGTAATAATTGCAATAATAATAATACAATTTTAAATGTAGAATAATCTCAAAAATTAAGAAGCAAAAATTTTCTCAACACACACACACACACACACACACACACACACACACACACAATGAAGCCAAGACTGGTGTCATCTGCCAGTAATACCAGTGTTTACCTATTTGGCTTACAATGGTCGGCTACAGGATTAGATGAGGAAGTGTGCAGAGGGTGTCTGCACACTGGAGATTGAACAGCCCAGGCCTGGGGCCCGCAGCTTACTGCAGTGTCCGTGCAAGTCTGTATCAACGGCTGTTGAGTCTGCGATGAAATGCTGATGAATCTATGATGAAGTCCCAGGCGGAAGCCAAAGAGTCTGCACCGGAAGCCAGGAGACGACCAAGCTGCAGGTGAAGGCTGGAGCTCCTCCGAAGAACTCAAACCCAGTCCTTTTTTTCTTTTTATAGTCTACCAGCTCTGGGGCAGGAGGAAGCCAAGTTCAAGCTCAGCCTGGGAAACTAATCCAGACCCTGTGTCAAATTAAAAATTTATGCTTACTGTGGTGGTGCATGTCTGTAGTTTTAACACTCTGAGAGGCTGAGGCAGGAGGATGGCCAGTTTGAGCTCAGCCTGTGTTACAGTAGTGACTTTGCAGAACCCTGTTTCAAAATTTTAAATTTTAAAAATTAAAAAAAGGACTGGGAGGCTGAGTGTGGTGACATACACCTGTAGTCCAGGCAACTGGAAGGCTGAGGCAGGAGGATTGTTGTAAGTTTGCAGCCACCCTGGGCTACATAGTGAGTTTAAGGCCAGCCTGAACTACACAGTGAGACCCTGTCTAAAAAAAGAAAAATAGAATGGGGAGTAGCTTAGCAGAAGTCTCCAATACCACAAAAATGAAAACAAGTGGTGTGGGGGTGTAGCCCAGTGGTAGAATGCTTGCCTAACACGCACAGGGTCCTACATTCCATCCCTAGCACCGCAGTAAAACAAACCAGAAACAAAAAACAAAACAGAAAGTCAGAATGAGAAGGAAAAGACAAGCCATAGAGTGGGACAAAGGCTTATAATAAGAAAACAACCCAATGTATGCAAAAGACCTGAAATAGACACCTCTCTGAAAAAGATACTCTACAAGTAGCAAAGATGCATATAGGAAGGTGCTGTACATCATATGTCATTAAAGAACTGCAACTTAAAATGAGATCTCACTGCACAATTATCACAGCCGGTAAAAGTCAAGAGACCAAAGGCCAAGAAAGATGTGGGGCTGTTAGAACTCTCACTCTTCACAGGAGGAAAGATGAAGAGGTGACAGCCACTTTGGAAGAGGGTTGGCAGTTTCTTTGAAAACTAAATGTTGTCTTAGCACACAATCCCGCTTTCACACACCTAGGTATTTGCTGCAGTGAGCTTACATCCACACAAACCTTGCACACAAATGCTTATATCAGCTTCATTCATAATTGCCAAAGACACGGAGCAACCAAGATGTCCTTCAAAGGGTGAATGGGTAAACAAAAACTGGCACAACCCTACCATGTACTGTTACCCATGATGAATGAGCTATCAGGCCGCAAAGATATGGAGGAAACAAATGGAATTGTCTTGTGAAAGAAGCCAGCCTGAAAAAATGCACTAGTGTATAATTACCACTACACGATGTTCTCGAAAAAGCAAGACTACAGAGATGGTAAGAAGAGCAGTGGTTGCCCAGGGTTTGAGGAAAGAGGAAAGGAGCAAAGAAAAGATTTTTAGGACAGTTAAACTACATAATATATGATCATGGTCAATATACAATATGCGCGCATCAAAACAATATTGCTGACAACACAGCGAACCATAAGAAATACAGGGCCAGGGCTATAGCCCAGTGGCACACATGCCTGCCTGGCAAATCAAGGTCCTGAGTTCGATTCTCAGTACCAAAAAAAAAGGGCTCCAGGTAATAATGATATAAATGTATTAATAATACATTAATAATAATCATTAATAATAATGAAAGATATTAATCATAGGAAAACTGAGGTTGGGAGTACTGCTCGCTTAGTACATGTTAAGCGCTAGGTTCAATCCCTGGCATTTGCACGTGCATGTGCACATGTATGCATACACACATGTGCACACAATCTGTGAGGAAGGGAAGTGGAAATTGGATATATGAGAACTCTATACTAGCTATTCAATTTTCAATAACAGTAAAACTGCTCTAAAAATAAGTCCTTTTAATTAAAACAATGAAGAGGTTTTTGCATTTTGGGAAATTCTCTCTCTTCTTTTTCAATATGATACTGAGGACTGAACCCAGAGCCTTCTTACTGAGCTACATCCCCTGCCCTTTTTAATTTTTGAGACCAGGTCTGTCTAATTCACTAAGGTACCCAGGCCAAGCCAAACTTGAGATCCTCCCACCTTGGCCTCCCAAGTGCCCATGTCCCGCGCTCTCTCTCTCTCTCTCTCTCTAATTGCATTTTAATACTGACAAAGATGGGGAAAGCTGGGATACTTTACATACTATTAAAATAAAAAGAGAAACCACAAAGGTGGATATTTGAACATATAAATGAGAACAGAAACATGAATTTGCAATATATATAATACACATTCATTCATAAAATATAAAGAATGAGTATAAATCAATAAGAAAAAGATGACACAATAAAAAATGGGCAAGATACTTGATCAGATGTTACTGACAGATAAAATGCAGATGGTCATTAAACACATGAAAAGTTGCTCAGTCTTCCGAGAAATGCAAAGTACAATAAGGCCAGGCGTGGTGGCGCACGCCTGTAATCCCAGCACTTGGGAGGCTGAGGTGGGAGGGTTGTTGAGAGTTTGAGGCCAGCCTGGGCTACAAAGTGAGCTCAAGTCCAGCCTGAACTGCATAGTGAGACCCTGTCTCAAAAAGATAAAAAACTCCCCACAACCCCCCAACAAAAATTCCCCTATAATAAGATCTAAGTACTCAGCTAAAATATTGTTAAAATATAAAATCCTGGGTCTAGGGACATGGCTCAGTGAGAGACTGCCCGCCTGGCATGGGGAGGCCCTATGTTTGCTCTCTAGCATCATAAAAACTAATGAAATAAAATAAAACATTGACATTACCAGGTTGTGTTGAGCATGTGAATAACTGAAACTCTTATTCACTGTTGGTAAGAATATAAAAAAGCGTGAGCATTTGACATATCAAATAAAGTGGGACATAATATGTATGATTTCCACGCTAGGTAGAGAGTAGACATATGTTCATTTGTATGTACACCACGATATTACAAGAATATTTGTAACAGCCAACAAAACCATAACAACCAAAAATTAAAAACAACACCAACCACCCATAGGAGGATGGATGAATGGTGGTGTTCCTCATACAGCAATTCACTATGTAGCAAGGAGAAGGCGCCAACTACCACCCCAAGCGATAACCTAGAAGAATCTCATGAACATAACATAGAAAGATGTCAGGCATATTATTTGATTCCACTTTAAATTTATCCTGACTTACTTACCTGTATGTAGCGTGTTTAGCAGTGATGCAGTACACTGCCTAGTAAAGCTATGTTTACTCACCGTTTAATCATCCTTCTACTGATAAACAGTGTATTTCTAGTCTTCTGGTATTTTAAACAACGCTGCAACAGGATGGATTTCATGCAACTTTCCAAACTAGGCAACCTCTTGAGAGACAAATTAATCATTTACGTACTGCCAGATAAATATCTCATTTCTAGGAAATAGCATGTGATGTCAATTAATATTTGATTTCAGAAGTTCAGTTCACGTTCAACAGCATAAGCAAAGGCCTGGCAGTAGGGCAGTGTGGCAGACAGGCATGAATGAGAAGACTCTCTTGGCTGCAGTCACATTTCCCAGGGAAATCACTTTGGGTAGGAGAGGTAAGGGCTAATGGAAAGAATTGGAAGGTCCAGCGGAGAGGCTGAGACACTGGGGTGTCCAAAAATGCTCGATCAGGGCAAATGCGGTTAGTCATTAGAAAATACTAAACGTGCACCCGGCGACTGAACTAGGTAGATATCAAGCTAAAACAGTCAAATTGTTCTAAACACACAATACTTTGAGAAAGATAAATATATCTCTGGTCAAAGCAATACACTTGTGTTTTGCGGAGGTTTATGGACAATTTCCCACAGGAAGAAACAACAAACTCTCTTTTAGAGGGAGGGAGCCAGTGAGGGGTTCAGGTGAGCAGGGGGTGTGACAGTCAGAAAAGTTAGGCATAATATGAAATCAGAGATGTAAAGCTGATGCTCAAGAAGTAGCTACCTCCTAGGTGAGGAGCAGAGCGGATCTGGGAGAAGGGAGGGAAGGAGGTTTGTTACTTTTCCTCCTGCAGTTTTTGGTACTTTGGCATTTGGGGCCTGCATTAGGACATTGCCTAAAGTTCTATAGCAATGTCTGTGTAACTCCATCTCATGTTTTTAATCATTTCACTAGGCCTCTTCCCAAATAATTCCAAGCCTTTCCCAGCAGGAAAAAAGAAAAGAAAAGAAAAAGGGAAAGAGAAGAAAAAAGAAAAGAGAAAAGAAAAGTAAATGAGATTGGGTGACCCAGACTCCCATGATGGACTAAGTTCAAACAGAATCCCTAGTTTGAGTCCTGGGTCAGTGAAGGAGGATAATGCCCAAGGATCACCCAGAGCCCTGTGAAGATCCACTGGTTTGGGGAGGAAGATGATGAGGTTGTTTGTGGAAAGGGTGATTAGAGATTTAGCAGAAATACTTGCACAGAGATTACACAGAGATATCCGGTAGACCAGTGGTGGCAAACATAGGACATGCAAGTTATTATGTTTTTCTTTTAAGACAAAAGATATTAATGTTTGGGTTGATTTTTCTGAACTAAAACCTCAGTATTCAGGTTTAAGTGCAGTCTTGACACTTTGTGATGATTGGGTTCTGGGTTGCAGTTTGGGTGCTCATCTCTAAAAAGTTTATCATCACTGCTCTAGACCAACCCCCAAGATACTTTTCTCAGGGGTCGAGCAATATCCATAGTAGCACTAAAATGTTGTCTTTCCTGCAGTCATTCTCTCACAAGTCATAGCTGAGTTTTCCAGACATGGACTGTAATGATGAAATCAGTGGCTAATGACATATGTGCTTGTATATTCCGGTATCTAAAAAATTTATGTTTTAAACTGGATGTGGTAGCACATGCTGTAATCTCAGGAGACAGAGGCAGGAGAAGCAAATTCAAGCCCAGCCTGGACTATATAGTAAGATCTTGTCTCCAAAAGAAAAAAGGTTTAATTTCTTTCTTCTTTCTTTTTGTTTTGCGGTGCTAGAGATTAAACATGGGGCCTCAGGCACATTAAGCAAGTGGTCTACTAGTGAGCTACATTTCAGGGCTCCCTGTCTTAATTTATAATAGATAAGACCTACAAAAAAGTATGGTGTGGTGGTGCATGTAATTCCAGCAATCTGGGAGGCTGAGGCAGGAGGATGATAAATTCAAGCCCAGCCTGGACAAATTAGTGATCTAGTGAGATTTGCCTCAGAATAAAAAATTTTAAAAGAGCTAATATGTAGCTCAGTGCAAAGGCCCTAGGTTCAGTCCTCAGTACCACCAACAAAAAGTAACAAACAACAGCAACAATAACAAATAACAAAGGCTACAAAAACAAGGTTGGGGAGGATCGTTGGGAATTCAAGACCAGCCTGGGTTACAAAGTGAGCTCAAGGCCAGCCTGAACTGCACAGAGAGACCCTGTCTCAAAAAGACAAAAATAAATAAATGAATAAATAAAACAAAACCCCACAAAAACAAGGTTGGGGAGGGCTCTTAATATTTTTTAACATCACAAAAGGGTGCTGGAACTAAAAAGTTCGTGGTGCTCCGCTGGTCAATGGCTTTCAAGCCCCTTAACAGTTCTTATAAAGGGAAATTCATTTTACACATGGAGACCCAGTATCTGCACGCATATGCAGATGTGTAATTGAATCAGAGCTTTGCAAGAAAGTACTCTGGTTCACTCGTTATGGTGTACCAGGTATTTTCTATTTCATTAAAAAAATTAAAATGCTGGAAGCAGCTCACTAAATTGATTTCATGACCTACTAATGGATAATAACCTGCAGCTTGCAAAATGCCGCTCTAGAGTTTAGATCACTGGAAATACAGCAGAAAGCAACAGCAGAAGAACTGCTCTCAACAGAATGTGATGTACCTTGTATAGGAGTTGGGGGTGGAGGGCTGGGGCTCCATGGTGAAGGTGCTTACCCACATACTCAGGGCTCTGGGTTCAATCCTTAGTAAGATAAACCAACATAAAACAACAAAAATAACCCAATGAGGTTGTTAGAGGGATCGAATAGGAAAAACATAAGTAGATTGTAAAGTGCTGCGGAGATAGGAAGGTTTGCTCTCTTCTGGAAGAAGCTGATAGGAAAGTATAAAGATCAGCAGCTGCTAAAGGTCATGTATTGGAAAATTAACCCCTGAAGTCACATGTTGATGGTGGTTAGAGGTCTGAGCAGTTGGTAGGTGATTAGGGTTAGGTTAATTCATGAGGGAAAGATCCCTACAATTGGATTAGTGGCTTTTATAAGAAAAGGAGAAAAGAGGGCTGAAGGTAGAGGTAGCTTAATAGTAGAGTGCTTGTCTATCAGGTCCTGGGTTTGAATCCCAGTCTGTGAGCCTCAGTTTCATGTATATGGAATGAAGACATTATTTGACTTAATGAGACTGTTTGTTTGAGACAGAGTCCCACTGTGTAGCCCAGGCTGGACTAAATTTGCAGTGATCCTCCTGCCTCAGCCTCCTAAGTGCCACCACGCCTGTCGATGACACCTTATTTTAAAATAAAAATCAAAAAGGGCTGGAGATGTAGCTTTGTGGCAGTATTTGCCTAGCAAGTGTGTGACCCTAGTTTCAATCCCCAGTACTACTTCTCCCTCCCAACTTATATAGAGATAGAAATACAGTATCTCACCGGGTGTGGTGGAACATGCCTGTAATCCCAGCACTTGGGAGGCTGAGGCAGGAGGATCACAGTGAGTTCAAGGCCAGCCTGCACTACAAAGTGAGATCCTGTCTCATAACAAAAAAAAAACTAAACAATAACAACAAAACAGGGTATCTCTATATCTATCCATAGAGATAGATTGATGTCAGTGCCCACAGAATACAGTTAAGGACTAAATGAGATAAACATTTGCTAATGCTAAGCAAACAGGAGCTGGGGATATAGCTCAGTGGAATAAGCGCCTGCCTAGCAAGCGCAGGGTCCTGAGTTCAATCCCCAGTACCGCCAAAAAAAATAAAAATAAAAAAATAATGCTAAGCAAACAGCACTCAAGAATACTGACATAGCCAGGTATGCTGGTGCATGCATGTAATCTCAGCACTAAGGAAGCTGTGGCAGGAAGATTGCTATGAGTTGAGGCCAGCCATGGCTACATAGTGAGTTTGAGATCAGCCTGAACTACATAGTGAGACCCTGTCTCAAAAAAACAAAATCAGAAATACTCATATTATTTTATCCAGGTCACAGATTACTAAATGGTAGAACTAGGATTTAAACCTAAATATTTTTATTCTAGGCCAGTGTCCTAGTCCATTTTGTATAGCTACAACAGAATACGTGAAACTGGGTAAGTCATAATGAAAAGTATTTGTCACAGTTCTGAAAGCTGGATAATCTAAGACTCAGGGGCTATGTCTGGTCAGGGCTTTGCTGAGTCATAACACAGCAAACACAACTACCTGCCAAGGGAGGGGACCATGCGAGCTTGGAACACTCTTGTTTAGCTTTGGGTTTTTTGAGACAGGGTCTCACTCTTGAACTCACTAAGGTCTTGAACTCACTATTCCAGCTGATCTTGAACTCACTATGTAGCCCAGGCTGGCCTTGAACTTGTAACAGTCCTGCCTCAGCCTTCCAAGTACTGGAATTACAAGTGTGCACCCCCACACCCAGTTTGGTGCTTGGAATTTTAAAATCAATGGCTTGCACAAACTAGACAAGTCCTCTACCTGCATACTACACACTCAGCCAGCTTTTCTTCTTTGGAGAACACCCACATATTTCTTTAGGGAACCACCTTTTCTACACATTCCATCCATGTGGTTTGAGAGAATCTGGCTCCATTTTGGGGGCCCAGGGCTGCATCTGTAACTAGTCTGGCCAAGCAGCGCAGCCATCACTATTGGCACAGTGATTGGTTAAGTAACACTGAAACACGTGACTCAGTTGAGGCCAAGCAGCACTCCCAGAACAGACTTTCCCTACCTGGGCAAGAGGCACCTCTTCTCTCCTGGCTGAATATCCCTTCCCCCAAGGGTTCATGGGCTGGAGGCTTGGTCCTTAGCGTGGCAGTACTGAGGTCATGCGCCTGGACACCTCCTCGTAGGCTTCACTTTTACAGATTCTACCACCTCCCAAGAGGGCCACCCTGGTCACCAAGACTATTAACACTCAAGCCTTTGGGGGAAATTCAAGATACAAAGTATATGCAGGGGATGGTGGCACTTGCCTGTAATCCTTACCTAGAAGGCTGAGTCCGATCACCAAGTTCAAGGCCAGTCTGGGCAATTTAAAAAGGGCTGGATATAGGTCAATGATAAAACACCTCTGGGTTTGATCCCTAGTAGTGCAAACAAGGAAAATAAAACAAAACAAAACAAAATGAAAAAAAAATTAGAGCTGGGTGTGGTGGTGCACGCCTGTAATCCCAGCACTTGGAAGGTGAGGCAGGAGGATCGTTGAGAGTTCAAGGCCAGCCTAGGCTACAAAGTGAGCTCAATACCAGCCTGAACTGTATAGCGAGACCATGTCTCAAAAAGACAAAAAAACTGAACAAACAAACAAACAAAAAACAACAAAACAAGATGATCCAAAGCAAAACTAATTCATTTCCTTTTCATTTCTCCAGAGGCCAAACAGGTAAGGCCTCTTGCTCTTAGAATTTAAGTACCAGAATCAGGAGTCAAATAAACCTCTTTTCTCTATAAATAACCTAGGCTTGGGTATTTTGTTAGAGCAGAATGGACTAATACAGAGACTGCACCATAATGCCTGAGTGAAGCTGTGGAGATGTAGCAAAAGTTGGGTCCAGCCTTACATGCTGGGTAATCATTTTTGGCAAAATTCCTGTGTGGGGTACTCTATTACAGCCAGAATGGTTAATCCTTTTATTACTGTCATAAAAGATATCCAAAATATCTCTTTCAGTTACAAAAAGTAAAGTTTCCAGGCTTCCATTTCTATCTTGCTTGAAAAAAATGACAAAGAGTATCGCTCCCACCCTAATAATGAGGGAAAGGCAGGTATTTACAAAGTTGAAAATGTTTCTTGAGTTTTTCGGAGAGCTCAGGTTACAAAGAAACCAAGTCAACTAATTTCTAAGGAGGTACATGCTTCTCAAAGATGTCTTGGGTTGTGCAAATTATTACCTTTGTTAGAGCACATTGCTTCTCACATGGGTGAGAAGAAATCAGCTAACTTTTTGTGTGTGTGTGTGTCTTTTTGAGACAGGGTCTTGCTATGCAGTTCAGGTTGGCCTTGAGCCCAGGCTGGCCTTGAACTCACAATGATCCCCCTGCCTTAGCCTCTCCAGTGCTGATTACAGGTCTACACCACCACGCCCGGCTCAATCAGCTAAATTTGGAACACATTTTTTTCTTTTGAGACAGGTTCTCACTTTGTAGCACAGGCTGGCCTTGAACTCACAGCAATCCTCCTGCCTCAGCCTTCCAAGTGCTGGAATTACAGGCGTGTGCTACCACACCTGGCTCTGAACATGTTCTGAAAGCTCAAGTGTGTGCTAGCATGTCAGTTTGCTATTGATCTGGTCCCAGACACTCCAGGCTCTCTACCCTAGAGAGCTGGCAAGAAAAACTGGAGCCAAGGGTATCAGAGGCATGGGTGTGCAGGAGATAATAAGCTGTTGTAGAAGGAGGAGCAGGGAGGTCCTCTTCCCAACAAGCAAAGATATCTTTTTTAAAATTTTATTTTAAAGAGGAAAAAAAGTAAAAATTTCAAAACAAGATAATAGGAAAGTAACCATGGTTAAGATATTGTTACTTGCTAATACATTGTTATCTTTAAATTAGTTACTCAGAATACAAGATATCAGCATTTAATTGTCCAAACAATATTAGCACAAATTTTTCCTTTCAAGGAACTAAGAGAAATTAGTATTATAACTATTTTAACTTACACACACACACACACACACACACACACTGCTTTTCCCTTCTTTCTTTTCTCCTGATCCCATCTCAGTTTCTCTTTCCTTTTAAGCGGTTTCTTCCCATTTTACAATATCTATTGTACATTTTGGATCTTATTTACTCTTTCAGCTTCTCACACTAGGGAGACAATACAAGGTTTGCACATGTGCATCTGGTTTATTTCACGTATGAGTATGGTCTCAAGTTGCATCAATTTACCTATAAAAGTCTTCAGTTTGTCCTGCTTTATGGCTGAATAGTACTCCATCATATAAAAATACCACATCGTTTTTATCCATTCCTTGGGTTGATGGGCATTTGGGTTGTCTCCAAAATCTAGCCATTATAAATTATACTTCTACAAACATGGGTGCACCTGGGCTGGAGATACAGCTCAGCGGCACAGTGCCTGCCTGGCAAGCGGAAGGTCCTGAGTTCGATTCCTGATACAAAAAAAATGGGTACACATATATTGCTGTGGTATGATGTTTTTAATTCTTTTGGGAAAATACCCCGAGGGGACTAGCTGGGTGAAATGGAACCTTCAATTCTAGTTTTTGAGGCTTCTCTACACTGAAATCCACAGTGGTTTCATGTCTACACTCCTACTAACAGTAGAGAAAGGTTCCTTTTTTTCCCCTCACAGCACTGCAGGGGTTTTTTACTGGTTGACTTCTTGATAACAGCCATTCTTTCTGGAGTGAGATGAAATCTCAGCACTGCTTTAATTTGCATCTCTCTAATGACCAGTGACGTTGAATATATTTCATATATTTATCTGCTCTTTGTATTTCTTCATCTGAGAAGTGTGTATTCATCTCAGATGCCCATCTGTGGATTGGGTCTTTAAATTTTGGAGGTCTGACTTTTTTTAGTTTTCTTTTTATATGTTCTTGATAGTAATCCTTTGTATGAGGAACAGCTGGCAAACATTTTTTTTTCCACCTTGTAGGTTATCTCTTCACTCTGTTGGTGGTTTCTCTTGCTGTGCAAAAGCTTTTTAGTAAGATGAAATCCCAGTTGTTGATTCTTTGTGATAGTGCCTGTATGATCAGGCTTTTATTCGTAAAGTCTAGCAAAGGTATCTTTGGTAGGGGAAGAAAACTTTCTCATGCCAAGTCTTGGCAAAGATTTTTTAATTCTACTGGAGAAGTAGAATCAAAACCACCTGACCAGGGTGGTGTCTGGGTAGGAAACACTCCCACCCCATGATACAAGACCAGCGCAGTGGGGGGAACTGTAGAAGCAAACCTCGCCACCCCTCAGGAGGGATAAGGAACCACCTTGGGCCCAGGTTCCAGCAGAGCCCCAAGCCAAGGCCTGCTAACACTAGATCCAAACAAAACACAGAGTGGAACGTAGATGCCACAGAAGGGACGGGATGCAGAGAGGTCAAGCCTGGGCCTGGAGACATACAGCCTATCTAAGATTGAAACTGGGGATATAGATCAGAGATAGAGAGCATGCCAAGCATGCACAAGGTCCTGAGCTTTAATCCCTAGCAATGACAAAACAAAACAAAGTACAACAAAACAAAACAAAACACAAAACAACACCGTACCACACCAAGGCGTGGTAGCCTCCCAGCCACTTCGGGGCCAAAGCAGGACTGCAAGTTTGAGACCAGTCTGGGCAACTTATGAGACCCTGTCTCAAAATCAAATAAAAGCTGAGGGGGCCTGGGGATGTAGCTCAGCTTTTCCTGGGAGCAAACTCCAGTACCACCCCCACCAACACACACACACACACACACACACACACACACACACACAGTGAAAAGCAAATCAAAACAGAACTATGGGCTCAGGACCACAGAGAACACTGCCCCACACTCCTCAAGGAGCCGTACCAAGTCACAGGCCAGAGCAGAGACACAAGAGCAGCAGAGGAAGCAGCTCTGCAGCGCAGGTGTGCAGGCGTGGTCAAAAGCTGACAAAGCAACAAAAACAGCTGAGAAAATCTGTTGTCAGCAGACCTCCTTCCGGCAGGAGGAGGATAGGAGAGGCAAAGAGATCCACACAGAGTACTGAAAATGGTAGATAATCAGGGAAAGGTGAAAAACATTTTTCTTAATCTCTTTAGAATATAAAATAGAGCCAGGCATGGTGGTACATGCCTGTAATCCCAGCACTCAGGAGGCTGAGGCAGGAGGACTGTTTTGAGTTTGAGGCCAGCCTGGGCTACAAAGTGAGCTCAAGGCCAGCCTGAGTTGTATAGCGAGACCCTATCTCTAAAACAAAAAAAATAAAAAACAAAACAAAACAAAAAACAGATGGAACAAATAAAAAATGCAGCAATACATTAAAAATTATCTAAATGCCCAAAAGAGAGCCAAAAATGGTCATATTGGATTAAGAAAGCAAGACTCAAGCCAAACATGATGCAGCCACTTCTAATCCAGCACTCTGGGAAGCTGATGCAGGAGGATTGCAAGTTTGAGTCCAGCCTGGGCAACTTAGCAATTTAGTAAGACCCTGTCTCAAAATTAAAAATATGAAAAGGGATTGGGTAAGTAGCTCAGTGAAAGGCTTTGGGTTCAATGCATAGTAGAAAGGTGACAAACTGACTCAAAGGTAAGGATGTGTCTCAGTGACAGAGTGTGAACATAGCACACACAAGGTCCCGGGTTCAATCCCTAGACGCAACAAAAGTAAAAAGAAAAAAGAAAACAAGATCCAATTACATTTTATCTATACTATACATCATTTAAAATATAAAGACATAGATAGGTTTAAAGTATAAAAAAAGTGAAGGATAGAAATTTATACACTGGCCAGGCATGTTGGTGCATGCCTGAAATCCCAGCACTTGGCAGGCCCAGGCAGGAGGATGGCTATGAGTTCAAGGCCTACCTGGACTACATAGCAAGATGCTGCCTCAAAAAAAAAAAAAAACCCAAACAAACAAAAAAGAAATTAGTATATCATGCCACTGGGCATGGTGGTACACTCCTATAATTCCAGCACTCAGGAGGCTGAGGCAGGAGGATCAAGAATTTGAAGCCAGCCTGGGCTACATAGTGAGTTCAAAACCAGCCTAAACTACACAGGGAGATCCTGTCTCAAAAACAAAATAAAACAAAACAAAATAAACCAAAAAAAGCAACACAAAGAAAAAAGAAAAGAAATCAGCATACCATGTAAATACTAATCAAAAGAAAGTAGGCTAGACAGACTTTCATGTAGGTAGGTAGACTTTAGAGCCAGTAGTGTTAACGGGGACAAAGAAAGACAATACATAATGATAACGAGGTTAATTTATCAAGACAGTATAATAAGCCCATGGGGCTGGGAATATAGTTCAGTGCCACAGCATCTGCCTGGCAAGCCCACGGTCCTGAGTTTGATTCTTGGTACAAAAGAAAATGTGTGTGTGTGTGTGTGTGTGTGTGTGTATAATATATTATATCAAGCTCACATGTGTATATGTGCCTAACAACAGAGTTTTAAGACATTGGGGCCAGGGATATAGCTCAGTGGCACAAGCGCCTGCCTGGCAAGCCTAAAATCCTGAGTTCAATTCCCAGTATAAAAAAAAAGCCAGGTGTGGTGGCGCATGCCTGTAATCCCAGCACTCGGGAGGCTGAGGCAGGAGGATCATTGCGAATTCGAGGCCAGCAGCCTGAGCTACAAAGTGAGCTCAAGGCCAGCCTGACCTGCATAGGGAGACCCTGCTCAAAAAGACAAAAAAGACAAGACACATGACATATTGCCAGACACAATGTGAAGCACCCACGGCCCCAGCTATTCAGAAGGCTGAGGTCGGAGATTCCCTTAAGCCCAAGAGTTGAAAGGCCAGCCTGGACAATATAGTGAGAACCCCATCCCAGACAAACAAACAAACATGACACAAAACTGACAGAGAAAACATATGACCTGGGAGTAGTGGTGCACACCCGCAGTCACAGCAGTAAGGAAGCCAAGGCAAGAGGGTTGCTGAAAGTTTGAGGCCAGCCTGAACCACACAGTGAGTTCAAGGCCAGCCTGTCTCAAACAATCAAACAAAAAAATACATAAATTAAAAAACTTTAAAGAAGAAAAAAAATACGCAAGCCATAATTATGACTGGAGATTTCAACTTCTTTCAGTAATTGATAAAAGAACATTATCAAACAACTTGACTTATTTGACATTTAGAGAACACCCTAATATCCCACCACCAACAGTAAAATATGTACATTCAGTTCAGATGTACATGGAACATTCACCAAGACACACACACACATGAACTGGAACTAGAAATGTAGCCCAGCTGTAGAGCATTTCTTTAGTGTTGCCAACAAGCTCAGGGTTCTTTTGCTCAGTTCAGATGGAAATCATGAATCTGCAAAGCTCTGTTAGCATGTCAGTTTCCCCAGATGACACCAGGTAACGCTGGATGTCAAACAGCTGACACAGCTAACTGTTGGTTACTGCCATTGCCAGCCATCACCACCCAGTGCTGGTTTGTGTCAGATGCCATAGGTCAACTCTACTGGGTCCTGGTTTCTCAAGCCCTCTGGAATTAGCAGCTCTGAGTGTTTAGTGCTCTTTCTTTGGAAACCATCATTCTGTCCACAATATTCAGGATAAAACAATCCCAAATTGACTCATAGGACTTTTTAAAGCCCAGACTACCAGAGTCATAAATTATAAGCAGCTTTACACGGAGCTAGGTGTGGTGGCACATGCCTGTAATCCCAGCACTTGGGAGGCTGAGGCAGGAGGATCGTTGCAAGTTTGAGACCAGCCAGCTCACAAAGTGAGCTCAAGGCCAACCTTAACTACATAGACAGACTCTGTTTCAAAAAGACAAAAAAACCCCAAAAACCTCACATGGGTCTTTAACAGGGCCTGGGCTGTAGCACAGGGTGGTCAGTACCTAGGCAAGAGCTCCCTAAAACCAAAACCCGACAAGTGGCTTCGTGTACAGCAGCTGCAGGCCCTTTCCAGTTAGAGGCAGGGCTGAAAGTTTACTGTGAACGCTGGGTATGCAAAGAAGGGGTCCAGATCCTTCTCTTTCTAATGTTAGCTACCCCAGGGTGCCCCTCCCTTCTTCAAAGAGACAACTGTATCATCCAGTAGGGGTGGGAGAGGGGAAGGGACGCCTGCTTGGCTGGACTCATGTTGGAGTGTAGAATGGCAGTTTGAAAGCCAGGGAGGACACTGAAGCAGACTGTCCCAGTCCACTGCGAGGAGGTGAGAGCACAGGGAAGGAAGGGGGCGGGGCAGATGGCTGCCGGTCAAGCCACACCCCCTCCAGCAGGAACAGGGAACCTGTCCTGTCTCAATAGCGTGTACATACAAGTCCCTGGATTTGATCCCTAGCAGGGAAGGAAAAAAAGGTGGAGGGAACACTATACTCTGGGCCATAAAACAAATTAAACAATACACTTCATCTGAATAACCAAAAAGGAAGTCAGAAAGGAAACTAGAAAATATTTTGAATTGAATAGCCTCAGTAGTGAACTTTATAGAACACAGGTTAAATCAGCATTTAGGAGAAACTTTATAGCAGCAAGTCTAAACGACCACAAAAAGATTTAAAATTAATAATCTAAGCTTCCACTTTTAAGACATTGAAAAGAGAAGACAGGCATGATGGTGAACACCTGTCATCGCAGCTAGTCACAAGGCTAAGGGAAGAGAATCACAATGTTTAGGTCAGATTGGCAATTCAGGGCAACCGTGTCTCAAAATTAAAAGAATGAAAAATAGGCTGGGGATGTGGCTCAGTGTAAAGGCTCTGAGTTTGATCCCAAGTACAGAAAGAGAGAAGAAAAGAAAGAAAAATGAAAGAAAAAAAAAGAAAGGAAAGAGAAAAAGAAAGAAGAGAGAAACAGAGAGGGATTAGGTCATGATAACTCTGCCCTCACAAACGGGTTAATACCATTATGATGAAAGTGAGTTAATTGTCATGGGACTGGGTTTCTGATAAAGGGATGAGCTTGGTCTCCTTTCCTTTCAACTCTTAATTTTATTTTCATGTTTTGAGACAGGGTCTTGCTATGCAGTCCACACTGGGCTTGAACTCACTATGTATGCCAGGCTCACCTAAAGTCACAGTGATCCTCCTGCCTCATCCTCCTGAGTGCTGGGATTACAGGTGTGCACTACCACACCTGGTTGCTTTTTTTTTCTTTTTCCTTCTTTAGTAGCTTTTTAATAGTTTGTGTGTGTGAGTGTGTGTGCTTTTCTGATAAATAGTCATATCAGCTGTGAAGAAAGACAGTTGTACTTGTTCCTACTCAGTCTATATGCCATCTACTTGTTCCGTTTGTTTGTTTTTATAGTACGAGAGACAGAATCCAGGGGTGTTCTACCTCTGAGCTACATCCCGAAAATGTAAAAATATACTTGAAGCGGGGTCTTGCTAGATTGCCCAGGTGGGACTTAATGTTGCAGACCTCTTGCTTCAGTGTGTTTATTTTTCTTGCTTTATTTTACTGGCTAGTTCTTCCAATCCAAGACTGAACATGAGCAGTAAGAGCAGACATCCTTATTTTTTTGTCCAATCATAGGTGGAAAATATTTAGTGCTTTACTATTAAGAATGAGTGTAGTGGCCACACCTGTCATCCCAGCACTCAGGAAGTTTGAAGCCAGCTTGAGCTACGAAGTGAGCTCAAGGCCAGCCCGAACTGCACAGGAAAACTCTGTCTCAAAAAGACAAAAAAGGGAAAGATCATAGCAAACAAAATTACTGTATAAAATATCTCTTCATATTTCTACATTTTAATAATTAACAATTAGAAATTGAAACTTCTTTTGTACTGGAAGTTGAATCTAGTACTTTTGCACTGACCTATATCCCCAGCCCTTTATTTTATTTTATTTTGAAGGTCTTACCTAATCTCCCAACTACACAGGCTGGACTTCAATTTGCCATCCTCCTGCCTCAGCCTCCCAGAGCACTGAAATGAAAACTGTATATAACTACCATACCTGGTGGAAGTTGAGTTTATTTATTTATTTATTCGACTGGAGAATCAAACTCATGGCCTTTGCACTCACCTGCATCTCCAGCCCTTGTTTATTTTTTATTTTGAGGGGAACATAAAAAGGATTAAGATTTGTCATGTACACTTACCAGCTCCTCATGGTGAATGTAATCATTCATACACTAATAAAAACTGAAATTAAAAAGAAAATATTAGCAAGTCTGACAAAGCAATTGTATCTATACTATATAAACAGTAGAGAAGTCCCAAAACCCGAATTGGTGTTGCTACTTCCCAGCCGCTGTGCTAGAGATTGTGAGTGTGGGAGTGGATGAATACAGCTTGCCTCTCCACGTGGGTGTCTGAGACACAGATTTTAAAGGAAAGGCATTATGGTTTGAAAAGTATCATGAAGTTCGAGGGATGATGCAGACCCAGAAGAGACTTCTAGCCTCTTACGGAGGATCAAGAAGAAAGGAC